>CABFWB010005566.1:14031-37218 GCA_902151455.1 Timema bartmani | reverse complement strand
AAAAAAAAACACCTAATCTTTAGGGTATTAACAATAAAAAATACAATGGAACTTGGTTCAAAGCTCAATTTTTGTGTGTTTGTAAGTTGACCAGAAGATTTGTGCGTGTTTTCACAGTTGACAAATAACCAGATCAACTTGACCACGGCTGGGAATCTGATAAAGAAAAAGGCAGTAGACAAGGCTAAGGAAAGTATGGCTGTCCTTGAAATTTGCGCAAACAAAGGTAATACACTCGCATTATGCTCTTTGTATGAGTATTGTATACACGCACGTCTTTTGTCACGTGGATAGAGGCATTCATTTCGTATTTTCTTGTTTGCCTCTAAAACTCTAAAACCACCACAGGAGGTTGTAGCCTCCTGTGGTGGTTTTTCCTTTGTTGGTTATCATTCTCCTTTCAGGCAAACCTGGCCACTCGGTTACTTTAAATTCAATTATTGAAAAAGGGGGTAAGGGGAGAGTTAAAATCAGGATAAGCTACATCGGTGTGCACGTGGACTAAATATTAAGCTCTAGTTTACCTGTGATGGGATAATCAAGCTTCAAATTCCAGCTGAGTGTACAAAGAAAGATTATTTCTTAAATTGTTTACCACTATTATTTCATGAAAATGCTAATATATCTTCCCTAAACTATTACCTACCGATCCATACCACATTGGTGAATTTAAAAGGAAAAATTAAATAAAAAAGCATCTGTCCGTACCAAGGTCAGATAAACCATATTCACATAAATCGATGTTTTCCTTTTCATTTTTTATGGAAGGTTGGATAAGAATGCAAGTTAAGGTCAGTAGTTTTTATAAATATTTATTTGGACAAAAGAAATAGAACATTGCTCCATGCCATTCACATATTTTAATGTTCTACATTATAATATTTTCAACTGTTGTAGTTGGTGTGCAGCCGAACGAGTGTCTCGCTGGCGACTTAGCCTGCAACTGTGTCGTGGATGTGAGTATTCGCCAACACAGAAAGAAAAGCTCTGTGTAACAGGCTTGTCAAACTCGTTTGATAATAAGAGCCACAGTGAACATTAAAAGTATTGAGCGGATACCTTTAAAAAAATCTGTATTGACACTTATCTCACGTAAAAAATAATTCCAGCTAGTATCTTATATTGATAAAAAGAAAGAGGCTTATTTAAGATAATACAACTAGCCCTATATTGTCTACCCACATTTTTAAACATTTATTTGTAGCAATGTATTAATTGCATTCTTTAAATGTTATGCCAAAGTCATCTTTATAACTGTTTACAAATGTGTGTCCACGAACCAAGATTTCTCGGGTGTTTTGTTTCATTTAGTGTGAGAAAACAATTGTTAGCAAACGGATATGGTGCCAAACATTGCACTTAATATTTGGTGAGTAAATTCAACCTTTTTCGGAAATGTATGAATGTCAAACAATGAGTACGGATTTGGTTCACCAACATAAGATTCCAAAATTCTCCAAATTATGCCTAGTTTCCTAATATACCATCCCAGAATGTTGTATTTCTTCTAAGCTTATAAAATAAGAAGAGGGTCTCCTTGTATGATGGTTCATCACAAGGCACGGGCCGTACAAAATTACACATATATGGCCGTGAGTTTGATGTGCCTGCTCTATAGTGTGACTACCATAGAGTCCTACATTTATAGGAATGTAGCAATGTCACTAGACCTGCTCTCAAGTATTCATACGCCAGACAGTGTGAGCTACAGCTATTACTTTTAATAGATATCATCTGAAATCTGTTGTGGTGTTTCGGGCATAGGTAAATTGGTTACTCAATGACTGGTTGACCTTTGTCAGAGTGGTTAATCTGGCCTCAACATGGCATGGGGGTACGGGAGAAATAAATTGAGTTCAAACTACCTAACATAACCAAAAATATTAGATAAGGAAAACCTTCTAAAGGAGGAAAAGGTTAAATTGAAGAACCATTACACGTCAAATTTAGCTTTTGCCAAAACCATTTCTCTCACATTTTTACCTGTAGATTGAATAAGACCATATGAATGCGGGGATCTGTTTCTCTAGCCTTTGTAAACGTGGCCTCAGTTCACACACAGTACATATGCGTACGGGACTGGGTTTACAGGCTTCAATAATTTCTATTGTATACAATATCCATATTTTACAAGATTTATTAAAAGGGGACTAGGTATAACTATGGTGTTGATTACATTTGAAGCTTACGTCATAATAATTCTTGACGACCTTAGTTATCTGTTTCGGCATTCAGGTAAATATTGTGCAAATGTCGTTTTCGCAGCCTGCTAAGTTTTCTCTTTCCATTGAGTCGATAGTTGGTATATTGTGTAAGGGGGGACGGGCATTGCATTGGTCGTCCATTTTTGATACGTGTTGTAGCCATTTGGTTTTGTAATTTTGCTCTTTTTATAAAAATTGTGTACACTTACATTCTTGTATTATTTCTTCATTACTTTGATGATCCATCAATGTGAATTCCGTTGTTTGCCTAAAATATTTCACCCTTGATGTAGTCGATAGGTTTGCATTTTTTTTTCTAAGTGTCCATATTTTGATGTCATAAGCTATTGTCAGTATTGCCGAAGTGTTGTATGGATTTAATCTGATTGCTCTTCGTATTTTATTTGGTTTCAAAACCTTATTTAATAATGTTTCATTATCATCTTAATAGTTTATACACTGATAATTTATTTCACCCTCATGTGATACATGACTTCCGAAGATCATTAAACGAATTAACTTGTTATGGTAGTATTTTATTACTTTCTCATAATATCAAGAAAAAGTATTGTAATCGCGATAAAACAAAACAAGATATTATGATGAGTACAGTAAATCCTCTTATAACGTTGTGTTATGTTCCTCATGAACGCAAATTTATAGAAAACAACTTTATAAAAGTTATGTTTTCCCATAAGAATCAATGTTAAGTGTAGAAGTTATGTTCCAAGGCCCCCCAAAATACTTACAAATACATGTAGTACCATATCACGGAAACAACTCAGGACAGGAGTACATTTAATTTCGGGACGTGGATGGGACTGGCTCATCACTCATATCTTCTCCCCCTCATGTATCACCATGGCGGCCACTGGTTGAAAGAATGCGTGGATAATTGGTTGCTTAGCGGCACGTTTATTTTCTTTATACATTTCCTGGTAACATGTAAGGCCCTCCATGACAGTCCTGTCCACTCTCTCGCTGCGTTCTACATCAGGGTCTTCATCGGCCAACATCTGAAGTCCTTCTTGAATGCGGTGCAATGCAGTAGCCATGCTCTTCGTAGTAAATGTGCGTGAAGGCTTGTCCTCTTCACTGTCAGATTCAGGGCTTGGATTTTGGGCCAGCTCTTGTAGCTCCTCGTTACTGAGTTCCTCAATCTCGGCGTCCACCATGTCCTATGTCTTCTATGTCCTCCATTTCCAGATTCTGGAAGCCTGCTTAGCGAGCAATGTTGAGGAGGTTTGTGTTTGCAATTGGCACAATCTCTTCAAATCCTTTAAAATCTGTGACGCATTCAAGCCATAAATTTCACCACACCGCGTTGAGGCATGTATGGGAAACCTCTTGCCAAGCCATGGATATGTTGTTGATGGCGTTAAAGAGATTGAAGCTCCGCTAGTACTCCTTGATGCTAGTATTGTCTTCACCATCTGTAGCTGCGACAAGTTGCTCAAACGTACGCCGCAAGTAGTACCGCTTGAAAGTGGCAATCACACCTTGGTCCATTGGTTGGATTAGAGCCGTCGTATTGGGAGGGAGGAAAACAATCTTCACATGCTCGTCCAAGTCAGGAATGTCATGAGGATGTGAGGGAGAATTATCTATGAGGAGGAGAATTCTGAAATCTAAATTCTCCTTCGTACAGTACCTCTTCCACGCGGGTATTGCGTAGACTTTCAACCACTCACAGAACATGGCACCAGTTATCCACGCCTTTTTATTGGCTTTGTAAATAACGGGAAGGTGCTCCTTAGTCTTTCCTTTCAAAGCCCGTGGATTCTCTGATCTGGCAATCAGAAGTGGCTTCATCTTGTAGTCACCAGATGCATTCCCACCTAGCAACAGTGTGACACGATCTTTCGCAGCTTTAAAACCAGGTGCTGTCTTTTCTTCCAGTGAAATGTAAGTTCTAGCAGGCATACGTTTCCAAAACAGTCCGGTCTCGTCAACATTAAAAACTTGATTTGGTGAGTATCCACCGTCTTCAATGATATTTTGAAGTTCGACAACAAAGGCTTCCGCCAAAATGTTGTCAGAACTTGCAGCTTCACCAGTCACTTTAATATTATGAAAATTGTACCGGTGCTTAAAACCATCGAACCACCCTCGGCTGGCACTGAAAGGTTCTTCTTTAGAGCCTTCGCCATCCTTAGGCTTTAACACGTCATGATATAAAGATTTAGCTTTACTCTGAACAATGGCTAAAGTAACTGGGGCACTATGTTGGTTTTGAGATTCAATCCACAACGAAAGCATTTTTTCCATCCTTTCAATGCGCTCGTTTCTTGTACGCCTAACCTTTGTCTCACTGAGCCCTGAAAAGTTTTCCACACTGCACTTAATTTTTATGGCATTTTTCCTTATAGTGCGAATAGTAGTTGCAGGTAGGCCCAAAGCTGCAGCAATGTCTACACCATGCTGACCGGATTCGAGTCGCTGTATTACGTCCATTTTAACAGCCAGACTAATTGATCGGCTGTTTTTCTTTGCAATTAAAGTGTCAGATAAATTACATGGACGTTTAGACGCCATTGCAAACAGATAACAACCACCCCTAACTAAAATAAAAAACAAAACAAATAAACACAATTTGTGCGAGAACTAAAAATATATTAGATATAAAAACAAAGTATGGTAAACACAATTCACACGTGAACTTAAAATGTATTAAATATAAAAAACACAAAAGAAAAGCAAGATGAACAAAATACCTACGCGAACTTAGAATATAAAAACTACAAACAAAGCTAAATACAAGATCGTATGCTTGAACAAAACTACTTAGCGTGCACCATATTAAGTGTTGCCAGCTCAGTAATGCTGAAAGTCTCAAAATCATGTGCAAACAGTCTCAATTTTCAAGTAAAATATTCCAAATTTAAAATACTGTAAGCAAACAAAATATATTTTTACGCGTAAAAATACCTATTTATATTACTATTATTATTATTAATGGGTGGGTTGTTGTTTGGATGGGGGGGGGAGAAATTTCTGACGTGATCTGAATGACTCATAAGCCTATTAGGCCCACACAAACGGGAACTAGGCGGTTGACACTTGGCGCGTATTCAGCTGAAAAACAACGTTGTACCCAATAGTGGACGTTATCTTAAAAAAAAAGGTCACAAATTATTAACAACGTTGTAACCAAACAACGTTCTGATAGGCGACATTATAGCAGGACTTACTGTATCTACATTTTACATGAACCCAAAACCAAATTAATGGTACGGTGTACCACAAATACTTTCTCCTGCTTATATCTTAAAATATACATTTAGTAAAAACTCGTAAGATTTTTGAAACGAAATAGTTGGTTTATAAATTGTTGTCAAAACACTACACCAAAGATCATAAATGAATTAATACACACTGTTATTTATTTACTCTATGGCTTTAGGAACTAAGAAGACTTATACAGAAAAATTGAGAAAAGAGAAACATCTTTGTCCACTAAAGAGCATAATAGTAAAATTCATTTTCAAAGACCTGAATTAAAATATATATATATATTTGCTTATAGTTCAGAAATGATTGATTTTATACCAAACAAAATCAAATAAAAGATTTGTATCTTCAATAATACTACAACTTTACAATGGTAAGATATTCCGTTTCTCAAATAGTTGCGGAGAAATGATAAAAATTGGAAAATTTTCACTAAGTAAAATACCCTCAAAATAATTTTCATGAGAACATGAGAGTTGCCATCTTGTGTCTAGATATAACATTTAATGAAAATCATTAGAGCGAATTTTGAGAAAATCGATTTATTTTATCTTTTTGCCCTTAATTTTAGGGTTATGAAAACCCCAGATAACAAGTTTTAGCCCAATCGGTAAAATAATTTCTGTTCTAGCCCGAGGTACGGACAGACGGACAGAGAGACAGACAGACACACATATGGCATTGCGAAAACAACTTTTTTGGTTTTAGGGGGTCATGAAACTTTGACATTTATCAAAATTTCGATTTCGATTCTTTTGAATATCACAATACTTTGTCTCCGAGGGTCGAGTGAAAGTAAAAAGTGAATTTTACCATTAGGCCTGTCTCCATGTTTGTTAGTCTGTCTCTGCCCACGTATCTAAAACGGTTTGATAGATTTTGTTCAAATTTGATATGTAGATTTTATAGGGATATACCTCAGTCCTTTTGTTTTTATTTTGACCTTAATCCTCAAATTAAAGGTAGTTTACTTATTAGTTTTTTTTCTAGTTCCAAATTTTTCGAAAATGGCTCTAACGATTTTAACTAAAATTCCTATCTAAAATTTGTTTGACATGATCAATAACACTGTATTATTTGTTTTTTTGGTGAAAACTCGATAATTTGAAGATTATAATTATTTTGAAAATGGCTACAACAATGTTGTTTAAAATGTATATCTAGTGAGTGTTTTACAAGAAAATGACAAATAAAGCTCTATACTTGTGTTTGAGGAAAAATTATTTTATGGGTAGTTAGCTAATTACTTTTTATTTTAATTTGAATATTTAAAAAATGGCTTTAGCAAATTGCTTAAAAATGGGTATCTACTAAATTGTTTACATTATTATAGTTACATAGGTTTGTTTTTCTAAAAAACTAATTTACTAATGGTAATGACTGACATTTTAAAATTTGATTTTTTTGAAAATAGCCTTAAAGATTCAGTTCAAAATTGGTATCGGGTACTATTTTATATTAGCAATAGCAATGGATATTTATTTATGTAAAATAAATTAATTTAAGGGTAGATTACTTGACCCATATTATAGAAAATTTGATTATTTTTTTTCAAATTGAGCTTGAATATTGAATTAAAATGGGAATCTGGGAAAAGTGTTCACGAAGAATAGGAATACATTTTTATTTTTACAAATAACAAATAACTTTACGACGGTCCAAAAATAATTTATTTGTGAAAATTTGAAATTTGTTGGATATATTTCAACAATTTGGTCAAAAATCTATATATAAAGAGTGGTTACTGTGATTAATAAGATGATGTTTTTGTTTTTATTAGGAAAACATACTTAAGTGTAGTCTACTGATAACAGATTTTTGAAGTTATAATACACAATACAAAAGAGTTTGTTAAATTGTGTCCTACCATTCATTCTAAATAGTAATTTTGCTGATTGCAGGATCTTGTCTTTAGAAACCCTTGGATTTGGATTTGTTGCAAGACATTTTAATTTCTAAAACATTTTAAAAAGGTTATATTCCCTTTTAGAAAGCGTCTTCTATTTTGACTCATGAATATTTGATCATCTCTGCATATAAGTATATTTATCATTGTGTTATTTAGGATCCAGATTACTTTGCTGTACCATTTAGTGACTATTCTATTCAGATACAGATTCAATAGTCTAGACTACCTCTTGTTTATTTATTTTAATATCTGTGATTTTATTGTTTAACTTTACCTTTATATTTACATATGACTCACGAACTAATATAGTGTTTGTCTAAATTTGGAATGAATGTATTCCATAAAAAAATTGATGGGTTTAATATTAAATACCTCGGTCCCAGCACAGATTTATCTGATTGCCAAACCCTTCCTTCACCTCTGACAAGACGTGTATTAATCACAACTTGTGAATGTGAGGAATTCCAGGCCTCCACCGTGGTTCGGATTCCACGTTAAACTGTAGGTCCTCAATTTCATCTCACAATCACCCTACAATTACACATTAGCGTAAGTGCGTATAACCCGAATGGGTAGTAAGACGCTGTGATGATAATAATAATAATAATAATAATAATAATAATAAGTTAATTAATATCTTTGTTTTCAGTCTGGAATAATGAACCACATGGGATAAAGTTGATTGATTTTTCTCGCTTCATGAAGAATTGAAATAAATTACAAATACATTTTTAATTGTAATTTATATTTAATAAAATATTTTAAGGAAGAGTGTGGTGTGCATTGTATTTTCAATAATATTATTCTATAACAGTTTTTTATCAAAGCTATTTCTCTTAAATTTTGGCTGTAAAATATTATTTATTTATTATGTTATGGTGACTATAGAACGAACAGCCAACGAAGTGGTGCCATGCATTAGCGTGTATATATTATAAGCTGACTGTAGAACTTAAATGGTGATGAAAACATTTCATGTCAACCATAAATAAGTTTAATTTCCTTGTAAAATTTATACTGTACCGGTTACTTTACCAGCTTTTTACCTAAGCATACTCTTACCCCACACACCACACTACCGGGCCTTTACCACTATGGCACTATGCCATTGTGTCACATGACTGACAAAGAAATTCCATAGATTGAATTTTAGCACTTGGGAACTACCATTTATTATTTTACGAATAAGAAGCAATCCACTCGCTAAAAATAAAATAGAAGCAAGGAGACTTCAACTTATATTAATTATTAAGTTTAATGGCCTGCAATATGTCGGGCAGATACAACAGAACACAGCTATGCACTATAATGCATCACAATACTGGGTACTATACTGCGTTTTAAATTGCTTTAGGATTGTGGTCGGCGCAGCCGGAGTGGGGAGTGGATGAAGCTCGTCACATGCTCGACCAATCCGTGAAGGGGAGTTTTCATAGAAACCGATGCACGTTGCCAGATTTCTTGACAGTCACTGAGTATGCTTGCACAGTAGTAACGCGCCAACTCCCGCTATGTGGCAACTATGCTCCCCAGCCTACCCACCACGCGGATCCTAAAGCAGTTTAAATCGCAGTATAAACCATTATTGTTCTGTCTCTGACAATTCCACCTCGCACAGCGCGTGGCCTGTTCACTACCATTATATAAACCAGACTGACTCACGTTCAACCTCCACGCTTCCTCTGGCCCTTCGCGTTCGTGACGTCACCAGAACGCCAAGTGGCATCTACCTGAACACTCTTATAATAGTAATTAAAGGAGTGACATAGATGGTACAGTACTCTTATACCCTTTTTTTAGATAGTATGATTATTAAAGTTTCAGAAAATCATATAACTGTATGTATAATCAAATCGGTACAAAATATTTTATAACTTATTATTAATGAAATGATTGATTTTAGTAAAATATATGATTGTATCATGAAGGAATGAATTACTACATTATTGAATGACTTGTATTAAATCATTATTTGAGTGCTGCAATGTCTAAATCGTTATAACAAATAAATTTAATGAGTGTATTACATTATATTATAAGCTGTCGTGAATAAAATAGTGGGAGAAATTCAAGGTAAGCTTGACAATTTTTGTGCTTCTTTTCAAATTGGTATACTTTTTTCAGGGGTAATATCTAATATTAGCCCACTTCGGTGGCCTCGTGGGCTAAGGTGCTACGCTTACAATAGATTTGACTGTCGAAGATGAGGAGATCGTGGTTCGATCCCGGTCGGGTGTACTGAAGTTGGTTTTCCAGAAATTGTTCTTCCCCTATCTCTCCACGTAAATGTGGGTACATTTCCTCTAAATGCAGCCTTTCTAATCCCTAACACATTAATTTAATTAGTGCATAGGCGTATAACCCGAACGGGTTGTAAGAAGTGGTGCTAAATAAAATTATATATATTTAAGAATAGGTTACAGAATTGTATTTAGCACATGAATATTTTAATAAAGGTCAGCCCCGTGGTATAGTGGTCAGCGCACCTTCCTTTCTACTTAGGGGTCCTTGGTAATACTCCCCACTGGTATCATGGATATGTTTCCCAACGGACATCAGAATCTTGTTAATTAGACTTAAGTTGGGTTAAGAGTTTCTACTGGTCTTATATTCACTATCACCAACACACCATCTCATCGGGGCATGGAAAGAACCCTCTCGGAAATAATTTATGGTTAGTACGTTCTGGCTATTATTCCCACCATCTGTGCTACGAGGGATGTAGCCAATACACGCATACATATATAAAAAATAATTTATTATTATTATTATTATTATTATTATTAGCACCGCGTCTTACTACCCGTTCGGGTTATACGCACTTACGCTAATGTGTAATTGTAGGGTGATTGTGAGATGAAATGGAGGACCTACAGTTTAACGTGGGATCCGAACCACGGTGGAGGCCTGGCATGCCACACATTCCCATGTTTTGATTAATACACGTCTTGTCAGAGGTGAAGGAAGCGTTGGCGATTAGATAAATCTGTGCCGGGACTGAGGATTGAACCCTGGACCCCCAGCGCAGAAAAAAAAAATCAAAAGTAAATATGTTAAAACACGATCCGGGGGGTTACGGGCCTTTTGCACCTCACCGTGTGAATTTTGAATTATTTAAAGAATATAGGAGTGGTTTGTATTACCTTTTACTAAAAACTAGCTGAAATACCCGGCGTTTCATGGGGTAAATGTTTTTAGTTTAGTGATAACTGTGATACTTTAAAAAAATCTAATCTTAATTTTAAAATTACGGCTTCAAGGTGCACATTCTCGTGCACAGGGCCCAATAATTTTTAAATTTGTATACCTCTGCGTGCGGTAGATATCCCGCAATGCTCATGACGGACAAACTCTTCATTTTATTATCATAGAAGAAGATTAAACTTTAAATATTATATATATTTTTAAGAATTTTCCTCAGTGCTGCGGTTTCTTTCCAACTGAACAATATACATCATAATTAAAAATCATATGTTATACATTCACAAAATTGTAACATAATTATAAAAGATAAGTATTATACCATATAAGGAGAATCAATTCACATTTTGAAGAGCATTTCTCCACTTTTCTCTATCCCTTCCTTGCGTCATCTGGTTTCAAATTATATTTCAAATTTGAACTCACTAGGCTGTTTGACCATGTGGTCTAGTCTCATTCCTATCAAGGATATGGTCAAATGTTATGTCTTAATTGAACTCTTATTTCATATTGTGACGCTTTTTAATTGATTCATTGTGTCAAACAGAATAGTCTAAACACGTTTGGAACATCAATAGCTACATACATACATACATCAACGCACGGTACTTGTGGTATCTTGATGAAGTCAACCAAGGGATGAATTTTATTTTGAATGTTTCGTACTTTAATGTATGACTAAATAAAGTTAATTAGGCCTATTTAATCAATTTAGATTTTTGTTACATGCGGCCCTCGGGGAGAAAAGTTTGCCCACCTCTGTACTAGACCTACACTAATGTGCCTATGATTGTATCTGTTAGGCTGTTGAGAAACGCGATGACTTAAATAATAATCATTTTTTCATTCAAATATAGAAATAAATGTTTTTTATTAAAATTTGCCGTTTTTTCTTCATAGGCCCAAGGCAATATGCCTAGTCAGCCTAATGGATAAAGCGGCCCTGGTTATTTCCCTCTTTTAATAGGTAGATTTTCCTTCGAATCCTGGTCGGGGAGATATAGTGATGAATTATTAGGCAAGTATACTAATGGTTCAGAGTCCCCAGTATTTAGGAGGTCCCAGGTACTAGTAACACAAGCGAGATAAGTCTCAGGGAAAAAAGAGAGAGACATACGATATTTGTACAAATGAAGTTATGTTGGTGTTACGCGTCTTGCTGCCCTTTCGTATCATCAGTAACTTACTAACTTAATGAACAGGATTATGAAATAAATTATTCAGCACTAGTCTTGTGACAGGATGCTAAACCTGGGAAATAATCCATTCAAGTGAAACCGGCTGGACTTGAACACCGGCCTCCTGGGCTATGGTCGAGAACGCCAGTAGTGTTAGTCCGTTTTGTGTGTAGTTAGTTATGGAACAATTTTAGCAATAGTCTTTGAGAGAAAAGAAAGCTGGCAGCGACATCTCAGTAACTAGGCCTAAAATCCATTTTTCACAGGAAGAGCCTTATCTTACTATTAGAAGAGTTAATATAGCCTGATTTTCATAAGAATAACCTTGTATTACTACTAGAAGAGCTACTATAGTCTGATTTTCATAAGAAGAACCTTGTCTTACTACCAGAAGAGTTACTATAGTCTGATTTTCATAAGAAGAACCTTGCCTTACTACCAGAAGAGTTACTAGAGTTTGATTTTCATAGCAATAACCTTGCCTTACTACTAGAAGAGCTACTATAGTCTGATTTTCATAGCAAGCCCGTTATTTAAAAACTGTGAATTCATGTTGCCACAGTGGTGGAAGTAAAAATATCACAATTATTGTATATACATTATCCTTCTGTTTAGTTAATAATGCAAAGATAAATGAAAAATAAATCCATAAGGAGGTATTATTAGAAGTTTTGGTAACTTTTTAGATGAACTTTATAATAATTAATCAATCAAATAAGGCTATATTTCTAAAATGCTAAATTTTAGTTTCTTTGAATCAATGTTGATGGTCGAAAGTTGGCTTCCTATAAAAATCGGCTATATCAATTTTTAATAGATAATATCGATAACTATAAAAACTAATAATATATTGAGATGTTATCAATGTGATCGAAAAGTAATATGTTTGTATTTTCAAAAAATGTCTTCCTATCAGAATCCTGCTATATCTTATCTTTTCTCAAGTTAATATCGGGGCAAAAATTGTGGAATATTGATGAAGTAGTTTTATCAAAAGTTCCATAAAACTAGCAGTGTACGTGAGTGTGTTTGACTAGTTCCTTCATAAAAACATGGTTCGAACTCCGATCGACACATCCTATTTATGTTTCGTGTTTTGTTTATTTAACAGTGTTGTTGCTCATTTTCCCACTAGGAGGAACCTGTTGCTGTTCTTAAAATATCATTTCATTTTCTTGTTTCCTCGGGTTATACAAATTAAGTAGTTTCTATTCAACACACTGGCAACCAAAATTTCGCTCGTGGAAATAACTAAAAAAGCAACATTAATCATATCGAATAAATTTTTTTTAATTTAAACATTCCATGAGACCTCAATGAATAGACCCATTTATAACCCATTAAAAGTTTTAAAATATGTCATTAGCAGGTATAGCAATCCTGTATTAATATATCCTAAAGAAATTATGAAATAACAGTATTGCACGGACCTTTTTTTAATGTGAATTAGCTACACTGTTTTTTTGAACACAATACGCGTCTAAAAAGTAGCATAGATAAAATATACAGTAAATGTTAATAGCACACACACATACACAGTTTTGAATTTGGCAGTGAGTGCTGCAATTTATATCAAAGTTTTGTTAGCGTACTTTTTCAGGGTGACATATTCAAAGAATGATTGTAAAGATGTAATAAACTAACATTACATTTGATAGAGATTAAACAGTTAAACATAGGTTACATTGATTACAGCTATAAGAGTGATTTAGATTTTCTCAGTGTTGATAAATAATTCCCCCAATCACAGAATATTGGTAAAATATGTGATAAGATTGGCTATCATAACAGCCATTTTGTTACCAAAGGCAAATATTTGAAAATAAAGAAAAACAAAATTTTATATTTTAACCTACTATCAATGGTTTGTTTGATGTATACACATTCGTAACATTTTATTTTGTACCGTACCACTCAATTGAGAATTGAGCTGCAATAGTCTTAAAATTCTCACCACAGCAAACGTTTACTTTTAGTTCAGCAAGACCCTCTTTTAGGAATGTGATGAAATGGGATGTAACCAAAACAATAACATCCGTTTCTACTGTGCAAACGTAAACAGCCTTGAAACCTTTCTTCACTGCGTCTACTTGGACAAAAATCCTAGAGGATGCTTCTTCGTGATTAAACATTTCCTCAGCAAATTATAACTGATATTCATCATTAGAGAGGACATTTAGGCCTATACTGATGTTTGAGGGAGTGTTTCCATTTCTTCTACAAGATGTTGTTTGCCCGAACCTAACGCCGCTTTCTAGATCCACGGCAGTCTCTGGTGTACGATTTTATAGTTTTTCCTTGGTAAACACTTCAGACTATTTCAATACGCTGTGCTTGGTACTTTATGACGTCTACCTGGAGATATTTTCCTACAGTTTCATTGTACTTTTGAACTGTTTTTTTACATTTGGCTGAATGATATGAACGAGAGTTAAACCATCATAAGCAATAGATGATATCTGATGTGTGCTGTTTGAATCACCTTCTGGTAGAGTATTATTTAAAGGAACCTCTTGAGCTTCATAAGTAGTACCTTTATCTCGAATGAGCATCTCTTGATACTTTTATGCACCTTCATTTGGCATTTCAGTCGAATCATCAATAAAGTTTCTGTCTTCAAAATCCATGACATCAGACAGGAGATTGTCTCAATCACTTCTTCAGAAGATATTGACCCTTATAAAGTTTTGACCAGGTCGGCATTCTTTTCTCCCCGAGTGTGTCCTTCAGATGAAATTGTTGTAGGCAATGGACGGTTTTCAAAAGAAAAGAAGTGGCCAAGGTCCAGGTATCTAGTAGCGCAAATGACAAACTTTTGGAAATAACCTTTTTTCTGTCCAAGCAATGAGAAATTGTTCTGTTTTATCTTCTACAGTGGCTTCAGACAAATCCCTAAATAGAGGGAAGTTTGATTACCATGTCACTTAAGACCAAACATTATTTTATGTGAAGGGGAAATACAACCGAAGCGTTCACATCCTATCTAATTATCAGGGTAGTGAGACTTGTTTTGTCGGGTGAACACAAAAAGATGAGGACAAAACTAAGAGACAGTGCTCCAACTCTTGTGTGAGAATATAACGAGCATATGGGAGTGGTTCACAAGGCAGACATGCTTAGATCTTTTTATTAGATTAAGAGAAAGTCTAAGACGTGATGATCAAGGCTGTTTCAATGGTGGAAATTACACTGACCAAATGTTACCTATTGTGAAGAAGTGAAGAGTTGAGTACAACTACCTTGCGTCTGATCATCCACGGTAAAGAAATACCAAAGAAAAGTATCAGGCCGAGGAGTAGTGAGAACAAGTCCTCCCCTTCACAGGAAAGGATCAGGCCGAGGAGTAATGAGAACAAGTCTTCCCCTGCACAGGAAAGGATCAGGCCGAGGAGTATTGAGAACAAGTCTTCCCCTGCACAGGAAAGGATCAGGCCGAGGAGTAATGAGAACAAGTCTTCCCCTGCACAGGAAAGGATCAGGCCGAGGAGTAATGAGAACAAGTCTTCCCCTGCACAGGAAAGGATCAGGCCGAGGAGTAATGAGAACAAGTCTTCCCCTGCACAGGAAAGGATCAGGCCGAGGAGTAATGAGAACAAGTCTTCCCCTGCACAGGAAAGGATCAGGCCGAGAAGTAGTGAGAACAAGTCTTCCCCTCCACAGGAAAGGATCAGGCCGAGGAATAGTGAGAACTAGTCTTCCCCTTCACATTAAATGAGAAGAAAAAGTTTATTTTCGTTCCAGTTGGTTTCAAAACAAGGGTTCTTAAGGGCCACCAATTGTAGCTTCAAGAGGAGGATGTGAGCTGTGCACATCTAAAGGTGGCGACTGACTCGTTACAAAATGGAAGAGAACATTGTAATGTAACACGAGCATTCGCTGGTCATTACAGCTGTCTCACCGCACGTGCCGATCACAATTATCCAGTAGTCAGTGCAGGTGTTTCACCGCACGTGCCGATCACAGTCATCCAGTGGTCGGTACGGGTGTCTCACCGCACGTGCCGATCACAGTCATCCAGTAGTCGGTACAGGTGTATCACCGCACGTACCGATCACAGTTATACAGTAGTTGGTAAAGGTGTATCACCACACGTGCCGATCACAGTCATCCAGTAGTCAGTACAGGTGTCTCACCGCACGTGCAAATCACAGTCATCCAGTAGTCAGTACAGGTGTATCACCGCACGTACCGATCACAGTCATCCAGTAGTCAGTAATTGTCTCAACACACGTGCCGATCACAGTCATCCAGTAGTCGGTACATGTGTCTCACCACACGTGCCGATCACAGTCATCTAGTAGTCGGTACAGGTGTCTCGCCGCACGTGCCGATCACAGTCATCCAGTAGTCGGTACAGGTGTCTCACCGCACGTGCCGATCACAGTTATCCAGTAGTCGGTACAGGTGTCTCACCGCACGTGCCGATCACAGTCATCCAGTAGTCGGTACAGGTGTCTCACCACACGTGCCGATCACAGTCATCCAGTACTCAGTACAGGTGTCTCACCACACGTGCCGATCACAGTGATCCAGTAGTCGGTACAACTGTCTCACCGCACGTACCGATCACAGTCATCCAGTAGTCTCACCGCACGTGCCGATCACAGTAATCCAGTAGTCGGTACAGGTGTCTCAACACACGTGCCGATCACAATGATCCAGTAGTCGGTACAGCTGTCTCACCGCACGTACCGATCACAGGCATCCAGTAGTCTCACCACACGTGCCGATCACAGTCATCCAGTTGTTATTAGTGACTACTAGAGTGAAGGCACATTGTGTGCTACAAATAATTTGCGGCAAGTGTTTATTCACAATGGAGGGGAACTAAGAAAAACCTTTATTTGTTATTGAACAATCTATAGAAAAAATTATTTTGTGGAATCTTCAGGATCCATAACATTATGAAAAATTTTAAAAACACGATAAATAGCAGCAACTGGCTGAATAAATGGAAATCACTTAAGATGAGTGCGAATGAAAAATTTCAAGTTTACTGGCTTCTCTCAGAAGAGAGAGAGAAAGAGAGATAAAAGTGTCGAAAACCAGGAGTACAGGAGTACGCATGTAAAACCCAAATTTTAATTGCTAGGTCCAACATTTAGGTTATAAATGAGAGAAAATTGGAGCACTGCCAAGCCGAGCATTTAAGTGACCATTTGCCACACTCTTATTACAAAGCTCGGATAAAGTCAGTCGCCATCTTAATGAGGTGTAATCTAAGCCCCATTACAAATGCATACAGTGCAAAGTTATCTTATTTATAAATCAAAGAAAGTACTGTTTTTACTAATACCGCCAAATCTGTAGAGATTTAAAAAAATCCAAGTTTATTCAAAGACATTTAATAAAACTATAATTTTAGTGTAATTTAAATGATTGTAATAATTATTATAAACTAATAAATAATATTATACATTTATAGGTGTATTCTGTAATTCTATTTTTTTAAAGTAATTCAAGCTTAATGAGTCCTGTCGGGACTTTTGAATCCCATAATGCATGTATTCCCTCTGTGTAATAAATATAGCTAATTACATTTTTTCTAGAACTTCTAGTCACATCAGAAATGTGTAAAAGATATCATTAACTTTTTTAAATATTTTTTTACATGATTCGGTAAAAAGGGAAGAGCCGCCATGTCATGGAACGGTGAGCTTTATCAATGTAGGACGAACGGGAGGAGTATATAAACGTTTTGAGTCCTTACATTCACCCCCATTGATAGTATTTATATACCGTGCTCCTGATACCTTTAATAAACACTCTTCTAATAACATCATTTCGCCCACTCCTCTGTTCATACACGGAACTGTTCAGTCTTCATTTCTTGGTCTAACATGAAATTTCAAATATCCTTATCGTTTTTCATCCTATTGGTGGCAATCGTAGTTATTATGGAGGTACGTAATATATATATTTAAAGTTTAATTTGTTCTTTATTTCTTATATCGTATATCTTAAAAAACTCGTTAGTTTTTTATCACCGCGTCTTAATACACATATATGATAATTACTAGGAATCGAGTTTTGACTATTTGCCCTTTTTTCCACCTTGAACATAAAAACAAGGCAGTGGGTATATATGTATACGTATTTCATGATATTACAAATATAATATGTTAATTTTATAGTGCCTATTATTGCCTATTTTGTTGTGTTTTTTTTGCCTATTTTATGAATAATTTCCTTAAGGCGCCTATTTTGGCTTTGGCCCCTTTTTACTATACGGTATAGATTTTTTGCTGAAAGAGCGCGTATCTTTTTCTTAGAAACGGTAAGTTGTGGCATACTTGTTGAGAGTAGATTAGGAATCGACACTTGTTAAATAGCTTCCAATGAGCGTAAATTGGGCGGAGGATAAAGGGAGCAGTGGCAGACATCTTGGGAGGACAATGGGAGCAGTGGCAGACATCTTGGGAGGAAACAATGAGAGCAGTGGCAGACTTCTTGGGAGAAAACAATGGGAGCAGTAACAGACATCTTGGGAGGACAATGGGAGCAGTGGCAGACATCTTGGGAGGACAATGGGAGCAGTAACAGACATCTTGGGAGGACAATGGGAGCAGTAACAGACATCTTGGGAGGAAACTAGGAGTAGTGACAGACATCTTGGGAGGACAATGGGAGCAGTAACAGACATCTTGGGAGGAAACATTATGCCATTGCAGGAGAAAGTTAAAATTCTTTGGAAACAGGCAAATTTGAAATTTTGTCCCTTGACCTCATGTTGAAGTAGAGCTCAGCTTTTCTAATCATGAAAAAACTTATCTCTGAAAATAAAATCCATTGCACTACTCAAAATCTAGAAAAGTATCAAGTGATTAACAATATGTGAACCGCTTCGGTGGTAGAATGGGCTAAGGCTTCACTCTGAAAGTAGACTAGACTACCGGTGAGGGGGGAGATCGAGATTCGAATCTCAATCCGATGTAGTTCCGGTGTTTTCTACTAAATGGTTTTTCACTCTCCCTAATCGAAAATGCAGATACACTTTCTCTCAATTCCACCTTCCTAATACGCAATAAGTACAACATACGCTTACAAAATGAACGAGTGGTGAGACGTGGTGCTGTAAGAAAAGCTTAGTGTGAATTGGCTGTAGGTAATAAAATACAATAGTAGGTAACCAAATCAAACTTACTTTGCCTAGTGTGTGCTTTTATTTGCCTTGAGTGCCTATTATGGTGCCTTGATACCATATTGTTAGTGCCTATTATGGTGTCAAATACCATATTGTTAATTCCTATTATGGTGCCTTGATTTCATATTGTTAATTCCTATTATGGTGCCTTGATACCATATTGTTAATTCCTATTATGGTGCCTTGATACCATATTGTTAATTCCTAATCCATTAGCGTAATTAGTACTTAAGCGTATAACCCGAACGGGTAGTAAGACGCGGTGCTAAATATTAAATATTAAATCTTATATCATATATCTTAAAATAAGAACTACGAAAAGAAAATGCTTCAGTTTAAATATTACTAATTTAAAACTGTGACGTTTAAGTTAAAGTTCTAAAATTAAAACACACTTTACTTTACTTATTGCGAACAAAATTAACCAAATTTATGAATTGATTGACATTTTAAGGTGTCCTGTTCTTCTCTTCCCAAAGATAAAAATCGATTGATTCAGGTTTGCTCCCAAAATAGGGCAGAATGTGAACGTTTTTTTTTTAGTTTGTCATGACAAGTTTGATATGGACCTACTAAAACAGTCTGAAAAGAGTTCTGAATATTTTTATAATGATCCTGTAGAAATCTTACAAAAGCCCCTCGATGTGCGCCGATCGAAGCATCCCAGTGGCCCTTTCATTGGGTGGCCAATTAAAAAACTCTTCCTCTACCACCTACGACAATTCAATGCCCCTTGTTTGGGCGACAATTTATCAAAGTTATGAAAGAAGGCCCCTCGATGCGTCGTCAATTGTAATACTCTACGAAAAGACGACTTATAATCTTAACATATGTCCCTGGCTAGCTAAGCTTCTCTTAGCGACGCGATTATCATATAAGGGAATTCCCATTTATACAATAAATATATTTTGATCACGTTTATGTTAATTCATTGTTATAAAGTATTCTTTTATACGTTATTACTATAACAATTTACAACTTCAGCTTGTACCATTGACCCGTCCCTACGCCAGTCACCGTACAAGCAACACACGCCTTGTCGCCACCCAAGTCACTGCGCGTCTCCTAATGGTGTAACAGTCAGAGTTTGTTTCTGCCTCACGTATTTTTCAAATTATGATGACATTTACTATTGCACCAGAGTGGACTAACAATCTCGACCTATCACAAGAGAGTAGTTTGAAGTCTGGCTTTCTGGTTGGCTGGAAAATGCAACCGCTCCGTGCTAAGGGAAAGGTGTATTTTTCTTTGAACGAAAACTAATTGCAATATCAGCTCTTTCCGTTTTGGTTTCATCGCACAACGCACCCAATAATAACATTTAAAATAAAATAAATTTATTGCCTTACAAACTGCCTGAAGGGCTTAAATATTCTAAAATGCAAATGAACGATTAAAAATAATATTATAAAATTAAGAGAATTCCCGAATTTATATATAAAATGCAAACAAAATATTAAAATTGCAGTCTCATCTTTCCTTTTCGAAACAACATTGGGTTTACAAGTTGGGACATTACAATCATCAACAGTTTGATTAAGACTCTTTGAGAACAGTATGAAAAGGCTCCTAAAGAGATTCTGGCCTTAACCTCTCGGTTAAAATTAAATCCAGTCTATCGTGAGCTTGATGGTTTAGTTAGATCAAGCGACCACGAGTGTCTAGTATTCGAGTCAAGCACAGAGCACACACTTATCTGCAACCTGTTTTTGTTTTACCCATCCAGACTATACACAAATATATAGGTATGTCTATACATATGCATTAATATTTATTCAAATATACATACATACAGTATTTATATAAATATATATAACGATAATATTGTAGGAATTAGGAAGATAGAATTAATAGGAAATTAAATGTACTAGTATTTGCTTCAAAGAACTTGATAAACCAATTAGGAACTATCATCCTAGTACACCTAGCTCGGTTTCAAACCACAACCTCCCCGTCACTATAAAACCAGAGTATATGAGCCTGAAGCTTACCGCGAGTCCACAGATGCATTAATAGAGTGTGATTTGCTTGTGTTGCTAGTGCGCTAAGCCGAGTAAGACAACTCAAAATCCCAAGGCCAGCAACATGGTGGAGCTCACCAAGATATACTTCGCCTGCTACACCAAGATCCACAAATCTATGAGCGATGGTAAGTTCAGTTATGGTAGGTAAGATACACATGAATATTCGTAAGTCTTTCGTCATTGGTCAAGTCCAAATAGCGTGGGTCACACATAAGGTGTAGAAAAACCAACTCTGCCACACTTTTTTTTTTGGCTGAATATTTTAATGTTCCAAATTCAAATAATAAATAATTTTGATGTTCAAAAAGAATTTTTTTTTCAAAGTTTGGCATACTATGAGTCTTTTCTAGTGTTTCAATGTTTCAAGTCTCGTACCCAAGTAAAAAAGGTGCATAAGCTTTCAAAATTATGAAACTTTGTTGGGATCATTCTCGAAAAGAATCTCTTCGCGTTTTAAGTATATCTGTATAATATACATACAAGGCATATGAAATTAATAACACGTATAAAGACAACAATAGATCGACCCAGTGAAGTTAGGTATGCGTTAGCCCTAGCAATCCGCTGCTTATTTTATTACATGTTTCACAAAGGGTACATGGGGAGGGGCGGATCCTCGAACCCTCCTTTTAGTTACATATATTAATTTATCTCAACATAATTCTGATGTTTAGTTTAATTTTTTCAACTTAATTGCTTATTAATAGGGCTAGGGTTTTAATGACCTAAAAATTTGTATAAAATGACTTATTAAAAATGCATTTATGACCCAAAAAATGTAAAAAAATTCTCTTTCAAACTAAAAAAAATATATATATATTTATTTTTTTTCCTTACTAAAACAAGTAAACCAAAACGAAACCTTAAGATGTAATTTAACGTTCCGTTTCTGTGCCAAACTTAAAGTTTTTATTTTGTCAACAAAAAATATTCCATATAAAATAAAACAAGGAGAATACATAAAAATTCAACTGAAATTTTCTGACGGTTTAATTTGACATGGAAAACTTAAGAGTTTTTATTTCAACAGTCTAGAATTGCAATGCACAGCAAAAATCATGTGCAGATTTTCGAAAGAGAATGGTTTTCTATTATCTGCTAACAATGCTTTAGACATAGAGAAGCTCCTTTCCACTTCTACTGACACCACAGGAGCATAGGCCTACTTGAAATAAACTACGTCGCTTTGTTCAAATTCTCCTGAAATTTCCCCAAGGGAATAGTTTTTCCCTGATATCACATCTGCAACCAAGCACAGCATTTCATATCCTTCATTTTAAAAAAAACTTGCTCAATTTTCTTTTGCACAGTCTTTCCCACTTTTCCAGTCACAATATTTAGGTCATTCACAACTTTCTTTACTAAATCTATTTGATCCACTAATAGCACTACTAACTTCTCCAAGGAAGTAATGGCACTAGGCAGAAATCCAAAGTTAGACTTTAGATAGGAAAACTTACCTGCAATTTCAGGATCAGAAAGAAGTTTCTGCACAACTTTAATTGAGGTTGCTTCATTTCTGTCAAATGAATCGATCTTTTTCACATCTTGGAAGTTCTCACAGTAATAGCTGCATGCTTCAATCCAAGTCACCCCTCCCCCCTGGTTAAAATGGGAGCCGGTGGCAAAGGCACGTTCGGGGCCTCCGACTTGAATGATGCCACTTGAGATGGTGCCTTCAGAAAAATTTTCTTCACTCACCCAATCAGCCGGTCAACTTCGATGAATTACCCTCGTATTTCTTCATTCTTCAGCAACTCTGTGACAGGCATGTGCTAGACATGTTAGCTGCACAATTTTTTAGTAAAACGCTTTCAGAGCAGGACATTGTCGTGTTGGATGCCATCGGGTCATATTAAGCTCAAGGACCTATCAAAGAGTTTGCTTATTGTAGAAAAATTCACTTTTTCTAAATGTTCACAATTGATGAGAAAATTTTCGCCGGGGCCATCTTCCATCGTACCTACCACTACATTAGCTACATATCGTTCTAAAGAGTCAGTTGTCTCATCCATAGATACTCATTATTTATTTTCTGCTACTTTTTCTCGTATATTCTTCGTGGTGTTTTCATAGCAATGGCTAACATAATTTTTTCTTATCATGGAGGAGTCCGGCAAAAACTTCCCAATGTGCTTTTCTAAAAAGCCGCGCAATCTCGGATTGTTAACTTTGCTCAAGGGAACATCAGCACAAATGAAGGTTTCGCACAGTTCTTCGTAAAATGCAGAATGTTTTGAAGACTCACTGGTTTGGCCAAGGAGCATTTGCTGTAGTTTTTTCTCATCCTGGAATC
>CABFWB010005566.1:0-13861 GCA_902151455.1 Timema bartmani | reverse complement strand
TGTTAAAATTCACAGCTATCACCGGCTTGAAGGAAGAGACGGGAAAGGGGTGGAAGTTGTCTAACCGCTGTCTTGGCACCATCGTTTGTTATGACATATGCAGAGATGTTCTAATCATGGATAAATGACTCAAAAATAACAAAAACTACTGAAAAACCTTTAAAAATGCCATATTCACGTAAAAACACGAAAAAAATGCCTTAACAAAGCTACTTAAATCAGTGAAGTTTCTTATTAAAAAGATTAGTATATACTTGAACAACGTTCCAGGTTTGCAAAAAAAAAATGCAAAATTATCAAAATCCTAGCCCTACTTATTAATAACTGTATAAAAATTAGTTAAAAACAAATATGCCTATTTTTGACAAAAGAACCAAAATAGTTCCTCATTATTCATTTTGTGAGTCGTTATTTGTTTCAGAATTCTCTGTCAACACCACAGGTGTTCTTTACCTTTTGTATAGGTAAATATATATATATATCTGTTTACTAGTTCATAATATATGGTGCTTCCACACTTAATTTTAAACAGTGTTGCCACTAATGACTGAAAACAAAACAAAAATCCCGGCAATTCTCTATGAGCTCTTTAAAAAAAATTTAATAGTTTACAAACTGTTGACAAATGAAAACAAAAACTAGCTTGGATGGGTAAATAAGAGTCTGGTAGAACCACATGGAAGGTGAGATCATTCTTATCCAAATTAGTGGGTTAATATTATAAAAGAATAAAATGTGGGCTCGACAAAAAAAATCCCTCCCCCTTTCAGGATCGCTAAGGTTAACAAGCTCGAGACATTAAACTATAAGGAATAAGGGAAAGGGTATTCATCTCTGGCATAGGGACTGGAACATTTCTATGGCGTGAGGGGTACTTTGATTCATCTTTATTAGCGTTTGTGTCGAAACAAAATAATTCAATAATGTGTATAACTATTCCTTTAACTTTATTTGAGCTACTTTCTAATATATATAATTATATTTGTTCCCCGTTATAATCCAGCCCATTTTTCATAGAAAATTAATTTTGCAAAATAGAAACATTATTTCAAGGCCAAAATGTATAACATTTTACTATTTTTATTGTTATTTTATATGTAGCAATAGTAGCTATCAAAAGTTAAAGCTACAGATCACATGACCTGGTGTATGGATACGTGAAAGTAGATCTAGTGACTTTTCTAGATGTCGGGTAGGACCCTTCCTTTGAAAATTGGCTTGCAGCCCACAAGGCTATACGCATTTTACTATAATAATGGACTGGGTTTGTTATGAGGAAAGGGTAAATTTATAGGAAATATACCCAAATTTGAGTAGAGGTAGGATGGGAGATAGTTTAGAAAAAACTTTCAGTACATCCTGTTGTGATCCAATACCCGACCTCCACATCCCTAGCCTAGTCTGATGTATAATCTGCATGTCAACCGATATGTGCATACACTTTCATAATACACTATATATATATATATATATATATATTATAATGGAGGAAGTCACTTATGCTCACCAAAATATTTATTGTTTCAGAGGACATGAAAAATTTAAAATCAACTCCACCGAAATGTCCAACAAGTGAAGGAGGAAAGGCAAGTATTCACTCACTTTTTTTTAATTCACAAAAATACCAATATAAATACAAATAAAAAAAGTTTAATTAATAACGAAGATAAGAAGACTGTATTTTTGCTATCACTCCTATCAAATATTTAAAGATCAATTAAATCGCTTTTTTCTTAAACTAATATATATATAAACTATATTTCATTATACAAATGTACAGTAAAATTTTCATAGGAAAGTACCGTTTAGAAAATACAAACTGTTTTGCTTGTGTACAGAGGGGGGGCAGAGGGGGCTCTCTAGCTACTGAGTCCACCCTGGGTCATGTGTATACACACAGTCGACAAATTGTCTAAACACGTTTTCGTCATAACGACATAATGAATAAGTTTGAATGTAGCTGTGTACACAGGCAACAGAACGTCCAAAGTGTATTTTGATATTTAAAAAGAGTTGTGGAGGGCTACAACATTGCGACATCTTTGTCTTAAGACATGCATACGCCCAGTGCATTCAAATGTGGGTACACCGGCGACAATTCTCTCACTGCTCACAAGATTGTACTTTGACCGGCCCATTACCTCAGTCTAGTTTTTGAAGGAATGGCGTTTACTCGTGCTTCTTTGTTTTGNTATATATATATATATATATATATATATATCTGAATAACAAAAGAATCGACAAATGTATGAATGAAATTTAAAATATACCTGCTCTATACAGCAAGAATCTTAAAGAGTATTCGGACAACAGCGTTAAAAAAGGCTGTCGCTTGTTGTTCACGTTGCTGTTTTGGAGAATTGAAATGGTAAGGTGGGTCAGCGGAAAATTTATGTATGTAAGTTTGTAAACACCACGACTCTCGAAACAAAATCTCTTCTCTACTGTAATCAGAAAAATTCTCCATACCTGGTCTAGTGGTTGAAATCCTCAAACTTGGTGGATACTTCTCTAATATGGTCTCTATTACTAACCCGTCGTAATAATCGTGAAGCGATGGATCATTATGCAAATGATAATATTTTATTATTTTATTATGGTTATTTTTATAGATATTGATAATATCTATTAAAAGTGACATATGCAGATATCATGACTGACGTACGAATGAGTGAAAGTAGATTTAGAATGTTTCCTAGATCGTACTATGAAAATATTAAACTATACTATCTACCCACACGCCAACTTAGTGAGGTGGAGTCAATTCCATTCAGTCTCCAAACCTTCAGTGTTGTCTGCTTTATAATTTAAAAAAACTACTTATTTTAATGTATACAATAGCTGAACTCATCCCATTTCTTACTACGCTTTGATGTTTAGTTTCAACTTGTATATTTTTTACATTTTGTTTGGTATTTCAAGCTAAAGAACATCATATTCTATTTCCTCTACAAACGTAAATACAAATCAACTTAGACCAAAAATGGCCACTGTCTGCACTAAAAACAATGTGATTAATGCTTGCGGGCTCTCAACAGTTGTCTAGTCTGACACTAGTCTGATGTGAAGATGATGGGCATCTATTCGAGAGTAACTTGGTTTAGTTCTTAGTCACAGTATATTCTCCTGATTATGTTTAATTCATATTCATTTCATGAACACAATCTGAATGTTGTTTCAGTGCATAGTTGGCTGTATGATGTCTGAATTCGGATTGGTAAGCACTATTTCTAAACAAATAATAAATCAATAAAAATGTATTTATGTTATTACTCGTATAATATATTTCTATATATAATAGATATAATAATATGGAAGCTTTACACCACTAAAAGTTGGAGTAGTTAAATTAATTTGGAGCTCGCTATTCTTGCGCTTCTTGATAATAAAAACCCACCCGAGTTTTGAAAAAAAAACACCTAATCTTTAGGGTATTAACAATAAAAAATACAATGGAACTTGGTTCAAAGCTCAATTTTTGTGTGTTTGTAAGTTGACCAGAATATTTGTGCGTGTTTTCACAGTTGACAAATAACCAGATCAACTTGACCACGGCTGGGAATCTGATAAAGAAAAAGGCAGTAGACAAGGCTAAGGAAAGTATGGCTGTCCTTGAAATTTGCGCAAACAAAGGTAATACACTCGCATTATGCTCTTTGTATGAGTATTGTATACACGCACGTCTTTTGTCACGTGGATAGAGGCATTCATTTCGTATTTTCTTGTTTGCCTCTAAAACTCTAAAACCACCACAGGAGGTTGTAGCCTCCTGTGGTGGTTTTTCCTTTGTTGGTTATCATTCTCCTTTCAGGCAAACCTGGCCACTCGGTTACTTTAAATTCAATTATTGAAAAAGGGGGTAAGGGGAGAGTTAAAATCAGGATAAGCTACATCGGTGTGCACGTGGACTAAATATTAAGCTCTAGTTTACCTGTGATGGGATAATCAAGCTTCAAATTCCAGCTGAGTGTACAAAGAAAGATTATTTCTTAAATTGTTTACCACTATTATTTCATGAAAATGCTAATATATCTTCCCTAAACTATTACCTACCGATCCATACCACATTGGTGAATTTAAAAGGAAAAATTAAATAAAAAAGCATCTGTCCGTACCAAGGTCAGATAAACCATATTCACATAAATCGATGTTTTCCTTTTCATTTTTTATGGAAGGTTGGATAAGAATGCAAGTTAAGGTCAGTAGTTTTTATAAATATTTATTTGGACAAAAGAAATAGAACATTGCTCCATGCCATTCACATATTTTAATGTTCTACATTATAATATTTTCAACTGTTGTAGTTGGTGTGCAGCCGAACGAGTGTCTCGCTGGCGACTTAGCCTGCAACTGTGTCGTGGATGTGAGTATTCGCCAACACAGAAAGAAAAGCTCTGTGTAACAGGCTTGTCAAACTCGTTTGATAATAAGAGCCACAGTGAACATTAAAAGTATTGAGCGGATACCTTTAAAAAAATCTGTATTGACACTTATCTCACGTAAAAAATAATTCCAGCTAGTATCTTATATTGATAAAAAGAAAGAGGCTTATTTAAGATAATACAACTAGCCCTATATTGTCTACCCACATTTTTAAACATTTATTTGTAGCAATGTATTAATTGCATTCTTTAAATGTTATGCCAAAGTCATCTTTATAACTGTTTACAAATGTGTGTCCACGAACCTAGATTTCTCGGGTGTTTTGTTTCATTTAGTGTGAGAAAACAATTGTTAACAAACGGATATGGTGCCAAACATTGCACTTAATATTTGGTGAGTAAATTCAACCTTTTTCGGAAATGTATGAATGTCAAACAATGAGTACGGATTTGGTTCACCAACATAAGATTCCAAAATTCTCCAAATTATGCCTAGTTTCCTAATATACCATCCCAGAATGTTGTATTTCTTCTAAGCTTATAAAATAAGAAGAGGGTCTCCTTGTATGATGGTTCATCACAAGGCACGGGCCGTACAAAATTACACATATATGGCCGTGAGTTTGATGTGCCTGCTCTATAGTGTGACTACCATAGAGTCCTACATTTATAGGAATGTAGCAATGTCACTAGACCTGCTCTCAAGTATTCATACGCCAGACAGTGTGAGCTACAGCTATTACTTTTAATAGATATCATCTGAAATCTGTTGTGGTGTTTCGGGCATAGGTAAATTGGTTACTCAATGACTGGTTGACCTTTGTCAGAGTGGTTAATCTGGCCTCAACATCAAACGGATATGGTGCCAAACATTGCACTTAATATTTGGTGAGTAAATTCAACCTTTTTCGGAAATGTATGAATGTCAAACAATGAGTACGGATTTGGTTCACCAACATAAGATTCCAAAATTCTCCAAATTATGCCTAGTTTCCTAATATACCATCCCAGAATGTTGTATTTCTTCTAAGCTTATAAAATAAGAAGAGGGTCTCCTTGTATGATGGTTCATCACAAGGCACGGGCCGTACAAAATTACACATATATGGCCGTGAGTTTGATGTGCCTGCTCTATAGTGTGACTACCATAGAGTCCTACATTTATAGGAATGTAGCAATGTCACTAGACCTGCTCTCAAGTATTCATACGCCAGACAGTGTGAGCTACAGCTATTACTTTTAATAGATATCATCTGAAATCTGTTGTGGTGTTTCGGGCATAGGTAAATTGGTTACTCAATGACTGGTTGACCTTTGTCAGAGTGGTTAATCTGGCCTCAACACGGCATGGGGGTCCGGGGGAAAATAAATTGAGTTAAAACTACCTAACATAACCAAAAATATTAGATAAGGAAAACCTTCTAAAGGAGGAAATGGTTAAATTGAAAAATCATTACACATCAAATTTTGATTTTAGCAAAACATTTTCTTCCAATTTCGTATGGTACATTTAACCGGGAGGGACTTTGAGATCCAGGTTCTGTCACCTTATGTGTGGACTATTAGCCGCTCTGGTGACACAGAGTGTAGCCCAGGTTACCTCTATAGACCCATTGGGTTTTTTCTGTAAGCATGAGAGTTTTGTTTACTTCGATATCAGTCGTTGCTACTGGTGACTTCAGAGAAAACATTTATATTTGAACCTCACATCCAGATTGTTTTAAAGGCATATATCGCACTTTTCACTGTAGCAGACTGAATTGCAGCTCCACAGATTTATGAGAGCTGCCATAGTGTAATAACTTTCCTCGGTCTTCAGTGGAGCCACTTTCTTAGATCTTCCTCATAATACAGGCTTACAGAATTCATCAATACAACATCTAAAGGCTATAACTGAAAGACGTGACTCCTAACCTCCACAGTGGGAGCTCATCTCCGAGTAACGGGGAACAAGAGGAGGCAAGCACATCAAAGAAGCAAACATTTATTTACTATACCCTTCCCCTCATATCAGTTCCTAGTGCACCAAACTCAAGTACTCCAAACCAACTTCACCTTCCACTGCCCCCCATTCCAAAGGAACCTCCTACTGTCCAGGCCAATCCTTCGGATATCTGGATGCATATACACAGTCCACGGACTGAAGACTTGTATTTTCACCCGAGAAGACAACTCCCGGGGTTCCCCCAAACGCTGGGAAACCTCTCATCGGGATTTCGCAGCTATCTTGAGACAGGACTAGCCCTAGAAGAAAAATGAGTTACTCCCCCTTTTTCACTACCCTCTTCCCTCTCCCCGCTAGATCGTCTCCCTTGGGTAGCTTGGTTCGAATCTAGGGGAATAATAATATAATTATTTAACCGAGGTTTCGGGACATATCATGGGTCCGATTCTGTTTTAATAATCGGTAGTAGGTAGGATAGTTCTAGGGGATTCCTTGACACTGTTCAAATAATTAAAGCGACACATACCACATGGATTATCATAAGGACTGGTTTGCTATCCTCATAAGGACATCCCCTGGTCTCCCAGGCTAGTTCCCAACAAGGTAAGCTAACCTTAGCCACTCCTGGCGTCATCATTCACCTCGTAGCCTGGATAATGATCCGGATATACAGATAGACTAGATACTAGATACTTGCAACAGTTAGTAGGATTAACATTGTACTCACATTATATCAGTTAGTCAGGAACAGAATGACACGAATCTTCATCAGCATCCAGGGTACCACACAGATAACTAAAGTTGAGTCGAGTCCCGGATTTCCGAAACGGAGGTCTTATATAACCTCAACGAAATGAGCGTTGAAAAATGAACTACGCACAACGCCATCGTGACAGAGTGAACTGTGAACTAGCGGAACAAATATGTTCACCACTAGGACTCATAAAATAAACCGAGTAGTCCAGTACAAGCAAATATTAGAGGAACATTTGCTTGGGAACTGCGTGATGCTGAGCGATCTTCTTCGGTCCACTTGTAGTTGTTAAATTCAAGAGGGAATTTACGATTTTGAGATGCTAAGTCATTAAGGGGGTTCTTGGTTCGTGTCACACCTCCACTCTTTCATCCACTACACCACCCTACTTATCAACACAGAGGAGACTCGAAACAAACTCTACCTTTATACCTACTTAAAACTCACTAACTAATATTGTGTTTGTCTAACTTTGCAATGAATGTATTCTCTCAAGAATTGTTGGGTTTAATAATAAATAATGTCTTTGTTTTCAGTCTGGAATAATGACGCATATGGGATAGAGTTGTTTGATTTTTCCAGCTTCACGAAGAAATAAAAAACATTATTAATATATATATATATATATATATATATATAATTATAATATGTTTAATAAAACTTTTTAAGGAATAGTGTGGTGTGTCTTGTACTTTAAATCATTCTTTCATAACCGTATTGTATAAAAGCAATTTCTCTTAAATTTTGGCTGTAAAATCACATTTATTTATTTACTATGTTTTTTTGACTATGGAACGAATAGTCAACGAAGTGGTCAATGTACAATCCATCCAAGAAGTAGTGCCGTGCACTAACCTGTATATAAAAGCTTGCTGGAGAAATGAAATGGTAATGGAAACATTTCATGTAGAGTAGAAATAAGTCTAATCTCCTTGCACTCTTCCAAACATTTTTTTTTATTATTAAGGGTCCAGAAAATCAAATAAATGTATATATAATCAAATCAGAACCAAATATTGAATGCATTTAATTAAATCATTATTAATGTGCTGCAGTGTCTAAATCATTAAAGCAAATAAACATAATGAGTTTATTAAAATATATTATAAGCTTTCGTGAATGATGAGTCGTGATATGGTATATAGTCTTGGATAAAATAGTGGGAGAATTTTAAGGTAAGCTTGACAATTTGTGTGCTTACGTTAATGACAGATCATCATCATTTGGTCATTAATCGCTTCAGTGGTCGAATGGTCTAAAGCGTCACTCTCATATTAGATTGGTCTGCTGATGAAGGGGAGATCGGGGTTCGAATACCGGTTGGGTGTACTGATGATGGCTTTCCCTAAATGGCTTCGGTCCTTCCATTAAAATACGGGTAAATTACCTCGAAAATGCTTCCTTCCTCATCCCTACCCATTAGAGCAATTATTATAATAAATGCGTGTAACCTTAACAGGTAGTAAGACGCGGTGATCTTTTTTTTTAAGAAGAAAAGTCTCATTGATCTTTCTATTGATTTGCTAACACTCTCCCCTTTTGGCTATTCTGGGTCCATTTTTACATTTTTGTACCTTCTTCTGCCAATATCATCCGTCATGCACTCCATTCTTGGCCTCCCTCTTGAAATTCTTCTTTCCACAACTTCTATAATTATTTTTATTCAATCTATCATTTCTCAGTACATGTCCTACCCTGCAGTTAACTCTTATTTGCTGTATACCTTTCCAAAGTCTCCTTTCTTCATTTACTTTTCTTAGCACTTCTATATATAATTTAAATTAGTTGAAAAATTACTCTTGGAAACGGGAATCGAGCCCGGGACCTTTGCCTTAGTACACCAATACTTTATCACGGAGATATCCAGGAGTCGTCCCGTGCCCAGGGTCACCACTCTTAACTCATATTTTAAGGCAGAGTCTGTGATGGACGTGCGGAAAGAATATGATGCAGCTATAAATGTAAATAACAAATATAAATAATATTTTTATGATTTTTCATTTGAAGAAAATACTATTCCCTTAAGGCTGTATAACACTGTCACATTTATTTTACCAAAGTTTTTTGATTAAAAAAAATAGGACTATAACTTTGAGGATTTACTGACGATATTTTATAAAAGATTTGCATTACTAAACATGCTGACTTTAATCAAAGAAAATTGTGAGATTTGAAAGTTCAACTTATAGGCTAAATGATAAACAGTTAAAAATGTAACTGTACAATACTAAGTCACAAACTCCGCACTTAGACTATCCGCTATAACGTAAATATGTTTTTCTTTTAATTACTAACTCACCTTTGGTGACCCCGTTATTTAAAATGTTTCGTTGTCCATTCGTAAATATTTTTGATATGATTGGCGTCCATTTTTGTATTCACATAATATTGTACAAACTTTGAAGAAAAAGGGATGCATTGTAATAATACATATATAGATATATATTAATCGAAAGTGAGGTCAAATATTTTATCATATATTTGATATGACAGTGTAATACTACCCTTAGACACACAAATCCCAGTTTATTAGAACGAGATTTGTAAGGATTCTTCCTTGATCGCTGCATTAGCCGTATCACATCAAGTGATGTAAACAGCCGCCATGAAGCAAGGGTCATTCGAATGTAACTAGTGTTTTAATATGTGAAAATAGGGTTTTATTGTTTGTTTGTTTTGCCATGCGTCTTACGTCTAAAGCCGCGTATACACTAGTGACTAGTGACATTCGGTCGGATTTGTTCGGTGTTTGGTTCAAAATTCGCCTTGAAGTCCACATCAAGCGAACCGAATGTTTTCACGGATGTTCTCTCTCTTTCGCTGGTTGTCTAGTTGAAGACTTGGCGTTGCTCTACTTTTCAGTATGTCTGATGAATATTTAACTATAATTGCTAGTGCATCATATATAATAATCAGTGAAGAAGCTGTTCAGCCTAGGAGAAGAAAAATAAAACGCCGTTGGAGGACGTCACCTTTTAAAAGTAGAGAGCGGTATAGTTTTTTTTATTCTACTCTTATATTCATTGAGTGTTAGATTCCAGAGACATTCATGTTCGCGGTATAAATCAATGAGTTGTAATACAAGAATAGGCCTATTACTCCACTCCAAAGCCACACATAAAAACGATATTCTATTCGGTTTGCTGTCGATGTTTCCTACTGCGCACACACCATAAATAAACAGCCTTCAAGTGAACATCCTTTGATGTACCGACCAGTGAGCGAACCTTGGCGAGGGCGAACGAATTCGTTCACCCTCGTCCGCCTAGTGTAGACGCGGCTTAACGTTCATACTATTGAAGTTTTTTATGGCTAAAAACATGTTTGGAATAAACATTTCAAATATTTCTTCAATAGAGACATTTAGTTTGACAATCTCTAAAGTTCTTGAATATTTCTCAAGAGCAATGTTGCATTTAACGAGAAACTCTTTAAACCAAGATAAAAGCTCCTGATATTCTGTTTGTTCAATGGCCATGGTCAATATTCAAGAACTGTTGAGACAACTATGTGTATAAAAATTAAACTAAATGTCTCTACCGATTAAATATTTTATTTATTTTGGCAAAAACATATTTTTGTTCGTTAAAACAGGCCTAACGTAACCCTAACTCTTGTTTATTTTCTATATTAACTTGGTCGCCCCCTCGACCCACGGGCGATTAGGTCGCTCGACTAAAGGCAATTACAAAGCTTTTAGTCAACAATACGACGACGCTGGTACCACGGAACACTATCAATTAGACGCCTATTAAACTCACATCGTGAGAGCAATAGTTGCCCAGGTCTATTGTATCTCGCTTTCAGTACATCGGAAGTAATTAATTATATGTTGGTTTCCATCTCAGTTTTGTGTTCAATTTAACATCAATAATTGCAGTAGCAATTATCGTGTTGTTACAAGCACGTGACCCGGTGATATAGTAGGATTCCGGTACGAAGGATGTTCTGGGAAGCCTTTTTAATTAATATAATTATCTTAATACATGGTTTGATTATGGTAGGAAAAAAGGTTTTCTAGAATTACTACTAAAATCCTACTATAATTTAATATTCATGAAACGGGGTTGTCCAGTATAATTTATCCACAGAGCCAAATTATTTTGTTATCACCCGTCCGGGTAATACGTCGAAGTACTAGTTACTATAATGTGTTAGGTGTGTGGAAGTTAGAATTTAAAGGAAATTCATCCAAATTTGCGCAGAGAAAGAGTGGGAAAACACTAAGGAAAGATAGACTCTGTACATCCTACCGGGATTCAATCCCCGATCTCCCCATCATCGGAAATCCAGTATATGGTGAGAGTGACGCCTCAGGTCACGCGACCACCGAAGCGGGTCGTTTCCTTTGTCCAGTCCTCGTTCACAAACCCACACCTATTCTCATAAACGTCACATTCAAAAGAGCCGCCATGTCATGGTGTGGTGAGCACCATGAATTAATCGCTAATGGGAAGAAATAAACGTTTAAAAAACTTCCGGTCAACCATTTAAAATTGTTTCTCGACAGCTCTCCGACACCCGATACTTTTCATGAAAACATTTAATAGCGCAGTTCCATCCCCTACTGATAGCACACACAGTACTACTGGGTCTTCACGTATCGTCTTAGCATGACATTTCAAATATTTATAACGTTCTACCTTCTATGGGTAGCGACCGTAGCTAATGTGGAGGTATGTTCTGTATTATTTATAAGGTGGGATGGAAGAGATCTTCAGCTAAAACCAGTATTTTTGTCCAAAATAAATATAATGTTTCTTCAATAACTACATTAATTAAAGTGTTATGTTTTACTGGCGCCATTCGTTACTGGCGTGCCAACATGAGAGTGTAAACCTCTATTTGCATGATAATTAAAGAGTTTGCATGACGCATATCCTGCTTGCACGATAATTCGAGCGCTCGAATAATCTGGCACCAGAGATGAATTGTCGCGCCAGCAGAACGTTGGCGCTAGTTGTACCTGCACGTGTGAACCTTGATTGATGTGTCAGTCACAGCTCTCAGAGAACAGGTCCAGTGAATTGTTTAGAACAGTTGTGTGTACATGTGGCGAACTCAACTGTCCCGCAAGTAGAGCTTTGCAAGGTATTCAAAAATGTGTGTAAACCTTTACTAGTACGACAGTTGGACTGGCGTGGCTATTGGCGCCAGCTAATCATGACAGTGAATACGGGCCTTAAATGCCTGGATTTAGTAATATCAACAGTTATTGTGTATTTGCTAAGGGCGTCGTAGAATTAAATCAGGCAGGCATTTTTCTCTTCATTCAAATTATTCCTAATCAGATTTTCTAATCCAGGGACGACTAGTACAGTCAAAATGTATCAAGTATAAAAATTGAACCTACTTTTCTTAAGGTTGTTTGAACAGAGCTAATGCTGAGAAAAATCTGTAAGATAGCGTTTGTGTCGCTGAGGAAAGGGGGAAATTGAGTGCTAACGTTCCGTTCCGTTGAGAACCAAAAAATCTCTCTTCGTCAGCGGTGGAGTGACAGTAAAATCTTGGGATGAAGTTTCGGGGGTGTTTAAGGAGAGTGGGGGATGGGGGCGGGTTAGCAGGTGGACAGTCCTTTCTGGCTATTATGAATGAAAACTGTAAGTCAGGGACTGAACTAAACCGTCTGTTCATTTTTAAAGGTAACCTTAACTTGATTTAAACACTAAGCTCATTTACTTTATTTTAACGATTAATGGTGGTCAGATTTCAAATTCCGAATGGGTAAACAAAGGGTGCGTCTTTCTAAATGGTTACCCTTTGCCCCTCCACAAAAATGTGGGTACATTTCCTCTGTTTTAAATATTGCTCCTCATTAACACACTAGTGTAATTAGTAAAAATATAAATATTAATGACACTAATTGTGCTATATACAGATATTCCAAACTAATAGAGTGGAGGGAAAAGGGGGGATGTTAAATATTTAATCATTATCTCTACATTTTATCGAATATGAGTATTTATTAATTACGGTTATAGCCTCATATACATATTTTTAAATTAAAAATTACATCTGGACACAGAAATTGAACTTCGGACCTACATACTATGTTTTGATATTTGTTATGAAACTAATTCGTTCTGTCTGAACAAAGGGGAGAAAATACAGTAGAAAAAAATTTGACGAGAAAGGACATAAGAAAGAGTGATTGAAAATGTAGGCCTATTTGTGTGTTATGATTGTGGAGGGGAATATTGATGTAGACACCCGGTGCACAAATGCACATATTGTTAGTGTCCATCTGGACACGTCTGTAACCTGAACCTAGCTAATACAGTAGTGGCTCGCAAATTATGTTATGTGATGTCATTTCAGGTTGTCGGTGACTTTTTTTAAAACTTTTTAGCACCGTGTGCCTTACTACCTGTTCAGGCTATACGCCTTTGTACTAATTACTCTAATCTTAAATCTAGGACAAACACAAAATCCATCCCCCTGCCATCAATTCATCAGTGTGAAAGAGTAAACCTATATTCCAACAATGATAAATTGCTCAACCATGCCTTAGATCGATCCCGGGACCTTTAGCTACGTAGATGGACGCACTACCGACGGAACTAAGCTTCGTAATTTTCTTGCATGATAATATATTTTTTTCTAAGTTATATCCACAAACAAATCTATAGATTTTTTGTACAAAAGGTCTAATTTGTTTTTTAGAAAAGGTGGGGAGGATGCACAGCATAAGACTTTCTCGCTACTGTAAATACAAAAGAGATATTTACTTAAAACTCGTAAAATATTTTAAACGAGATAATAGATATTGTTGCACATTCT
>CABFWB010005565.1:16119-43384 GCA_902151455.1 Timema bartmani | reverse complement strand
AATGTACATTATTCCGTTCAGAAATCTTACGAGTTTATAGAAATAGAGAGAAAGTCTGTGTGGTGCGCCGTACCATTTATTTTTACCACTTTTGCTTTATACAACGTATTTGTACTATGGTAATGAGATAAGAAAGTATTTAGATTATACTTGGTAAGTTATACACCCTACACCCGTAGGAGGGTCCAATATTTAATTGACATGTCTGTACGATACATAAACATTCATTTCAAGTCCGTATATTGTTACAATACGTCATATCCCATTATTGATGATGCGTTTGGCCACAGAGTTTTGATCACCCGCAGCGCTTCTGTTGAACCTGTGGCGGGACGGAGAACTAAATGGTGACGTCATGTAGGCCACAAGTTTCTAATGAATCACGTGATGATATGATTGATTCTGAATGAAGGCGGGGTCCCAGTGTTTTTTAAATTTATTCCAGTCTTTTTTTGGTGATTTAAAAAGAGATATTGGATATCTTAACACCATTTTTTTTAGTTCATATTTTAATGAGAAGCGATGAGGTCTAGCTGTAGCCACGAGGGCCAAAAATGCTGATCTGACATCTGTTGAGTGTATTTGGTTCGATTCCCTGTTGGACACTTTAAGTGGGATGTAGATAGATTGCGAGTAGCTTAAAATCTGTTAAGGTTTTAAATGAATATGTATAGGCCTTTCGCAATAAGTTTAACCACTTTAGTATGATCTGAAATGAAATAATAAATTTCAATCACTCACTCAAACACATTACTTGATGATAATATGTAGTATTTGATATATATATATATATATATAATGAGTTGTTTTATCTTTTTAAATAGAATGAAGGTTTTTTTGGTCTGTCGTGAGCTTTTCGCGATATCTACCACACGTAGAGATCCGAAATTTAAAAAATTACTAAACCCTGTACACTAAAGTGTCCAACTCAAAGCCAGATTTTTTTTTAATAAATCAAGAACCTGGTTGAAAACAAATCAATCACTTAACTAAAACACTTCTCCCGGGCAACGTCGGGTAGCCTACATAAGCTAGTTCTAATACAAAAAGCAACAAAGGGCTATAAATTCCAGCAATTTGATATTTTGTTTTATTATAAAAGGTTAACCTTGTTGAAAATGGAAAAAGACGCCAGTCTCGTATAGTTGGGTTTGGAAATAATGGTCTAGGTTTAATTATCCTTGATCGGGTGTACAATGGTATATTTTCCCTAAATCACTAAAGTATTTTTCACTGTACCCCTACACAAACTCAAATACCTTTCCTATATATTCTACCTTACTTATATCTATCCCACCAAGAGTAAGTATGCGAGTACCCCGGACGGGTAGTTAGACGCGGTACACATAAAGTAAAATGAAAAAAGCAGCGTAATTGTTGAACATAAGCCAGTGTGGACTAAGTGAAATTTTATTTTGAAAGTTATTTCCACTGACTAGTTTAACTACTCTCCAACGTAAATTAGTTCATCTAAGAACACAGTATGAAGAAAGCGAGTTTTGATTAAATGAATACGTACTCCCCAATAAATAAAACCTTTCAAACATCACCGTCAATGCATTCGATTGGGATTGAGCCTAAGCCTTCCAGATCCGAATTAGAAGACAAACCTTGCAAAAACGTTATTAGATAAGCTTAAATAATATAAAAACTTCTTCATATGTTTAACTTTAGCTATGGATGCATGCATGCCTGCTAAAGTATTTTTTATTGTCCCAAACAATAGATGTTAGTGTTATTATTTTACATTACATTACAGTGCAAACTTGACAACACATCAAGTGTATAAATGATAAGTCTTGAATGACTTGTGACACATATCCCACGCAAAAACAAAATTTAAAAAAATCTTAAATATCTTAACATATTGGAAGTTTTTAGTCTCTTCAACGTTGACTGAAATCCAAATAGGCCACTAAGAGTTTAAATATAAAATAAAAACTTTCTTGTGTGCGATACACGGTAGCTATATTCGTTTCAAACTTGAAAAAATATTCATTTTTCATCCCCGTCCAACTTAAATGCGTTTTAATTATTATAATTAAGTGGGAATACGAAAAGTAAAATTGGGAGTAAATGTATACAAATTTGCGTGGAAGGAAAAGTGTAAAACCATTAAAGAAAACCACCCACATCACACTCACGGCTAGGATTCGAACCCCAACCCTCACTTTACCGGAAAGCCTAGCTATATGAGCCTGCTATATAGTCCGCGTGCCCACTGATGCGGGTAACCAGTTTATTATTTCTACTGCATTATTATTTATGTAATGTGTATATAGATTTTACACATATTTCTACAACAGGCTATTGACGGATAGGTCGAAGTTCAGATCTCAACCGAGTGCACATTGGGTGGTTTTCCACGTGTGATTTATCACTGTGGTTTTTCCATCCACTCTACCCACTCATTCAGATGCATTTGCTGTGAGCTACCTGGACAATCTCAGTGCATTAATTTCTGTATACTATAAAATGTGTGCTAAAATATTGATAGTACTAATATGTTTGTAGTTATTAATTATTTACTCACTCTATGGCCTCAAGAACTCGAAAGTTCATTGCTGCACTTACAAAAGTACGACAACCATTCTTATCGTGATCTAGCTCTATCTAGTCTCCCTAATCACACCCTATCTCTTTCAGGCCCATTCTAATGCTATACTCCCATCTGCGTTTAGGTCTTACCAATGGTCTCTTTCCATTTGGTTTACAGGTCAGTAAGTAAGCTGAACATGGTTCTAAATTCTCCCATTCGCGCTGTAACCGTAATCTACTAGACTTAAATATTGTAACAATGTCTTGTGATGAGTACAGTTCATGTAACTCATCATTATATAGCCTCCTACACTTCCCAGTCGCCTCATCCCTTTTTGGACCAATCTTCCTAAGCACCTTGTTTTCGAATATCTTAATTTTTTTTGTCAGGTAAGAGACCACGTTTCACACCCATATAAAACAACAGGTAAAATTATTGTTTTGTGTATTCTTTGTTTTACATTCCTCGAAAGCAGGCGAGATGTCAACAAATTACTGACCGAGTAATAGGCCTAGCATGCATTTCCCGACTGTATTCTTTACTTAATTTTACTTACGTTGCTAGTTAAAATTGTTCCTAAATATTTAAACTCATTAACCCTGTAAAATTATATGTTGCTTGAAGTAATTTCTAAATTATGATTATCCCCAAACCATGTAATCTGTGTAATTATATACTAAATGAAAGCTGGAAAGACAATGTCTTAGTCCTTTCAGCGTTCACCTTTAAACATATTTCCTCTAGTAAAATGTCTGCATTTCTAGCCACACCTTCCTTACTATTGCCTAACGAAGCTAAATCATCTTCGTATCCTAAAAGCTGAAATGTACTATTTAATTTAATTATTTGTTAGCAGAAGAACACACAAATATTTGAAAAATTTTGTCCAGGATAGGCAAAAGTGTAGAGCTTCAATAAATCAGTCACAAGATTGATGAACTAATGATTATGATTACTTATAATAACATTTATATTTTAAATCAAAGTTTGAAATCATCATATTATCATATTACTTATAAAACATAGTTGAACAAATTGAAATACGTGAGATGAATAAGAATGTATGTTTATTCTTTTAGGAGCTTTTTGGGAGAAAGCCAGAGTACCTTGGGGCGCCATATGACCTTGCCAGATATTGAAACATGGAGCTGGGAATCTGAGCAAGATTAATGTCTTGACTGAAGATTGAACATTTTCGAGATTTTACCGGACCTTTATTAGTGTTACGTGTTTTATTGCTCAGTTGGTCTAGCTACAACTTACACTGATTAATTTAAGGACGCAGGAAGAAGAAGGTAGAGATTAACAAATTACATTAAATCATCTTAAAACACATTATATCTAATAAAACAGGATGATGAAAGGGGAATATCGACAGCTTACATTAACTACTATAAAAATACAGGATAAAAATAATTCCACAGTGCAAGACCGCATTCGAGCCATACCGACCGAGTAGCCACCATATGTTGGTGAAAATAGTGCCAACATTTGTGGTTAAAGGGTGTCATGGGGTCAGCACAACAAACCCTCCAACCATTAATCTCAGTTTTCTAGACTGGATCCGCAAATTTTTCATTCAATGTAGATCCTCAGTTGTTCTCAGAAGGCTGAGCTTGCCCCTTTCCGGACCCACTTCTTTACATAACTATTCTTGAAGCACATGGGATAGAACCCGGGACATCTGAGTCTTTAGAAGCTAGGAACTCAGAACACTAGACCACAGAGGCGGTCAAAACAGGATAAGGTAGGTATATATCCTTTATTTACTCTAAATAAAATAAGAACACAAAATGTAGGCGATTAATACCTGCTAGTTAATGTAGCCACAGATATTGGCGAATGAGAAGTGAAATTCGCCACAACATGTAAAAATTGAGAATTTAGGCTGTTCAATCGAACATATACAACAACACACACTGTTTGTAAACGTTTTTTATTCAAAACATGTCCACTTTGACTATTCACTTACTCAGACACAAATGATGCAAATTGTTTTAACTGAAAGTGTAGGACCATTTAATGCGAAATTTGACAATACTTTTGTTTCAAGACAGAGGTGAAATGAATTGGTGGGAAAGGGATTGATAGCGGAGGGAGCTGGATAGCATCAAGTATTGCATCACAGACTCATTCAAAAAGCAGAATGCTCCCAATGATAAGCCGGAAAATATCTAGTTAAAACCAGAACACAACGTCAGGAAAAGGTTTATTTTACTATGAAAACTGGCAAACTCAAATTCGCGACACTTTTATCGCCAATTTGCCACTTGCGACAGGGCTGCCCACTCCGGCACTAAATAATTTGAAAACACATATGATGAGTAAGGTAGATAATACTCCTTGAAATAACTGCTCCAATAAAGAAGGTGAACGTTATTGAGATCTATGAGTATTCGGCTGGAGACGTTGACAAACATAACGTGAAAATCATATTCTTTAAATTGAAAGAAGACATCTCGACACGGAAATCGAATCCGGGACATTTGACTTACTACGCCAATGCTCTAACCAATTAGCTACCCAGGACTCGTCGTCCCGTACCCAAGATAGTCCATCACTCATATTTTAAGGCAGAGTCTGTGATGGACGAGTGGAAATCATCAGCTACATATGAGCGATCAATTTATGTCACGAGCTATCAGATAACAACCAGGAGGGCTTTATGCCACCAATAGTAAATTATTTAAGCAATATTATATTTAGACGGGACTATAACCGTAATTTATAAAATTAATAGCTTGGGATGATTTGAAGAAATGTATTTACGACACTAAGTTGGGATTGAATCTCAATTTATCTTATATAAATCTGAAATTTAAACCCTCAACACCAATCCTGAATATTATTATAGTGTAGTTATAAACGTGGACCACCATACCAAAATTATAAAATAAAATATAGCTAGTATTTATATTTTGTGTGAGTCCTGTGTGAAGGGAAGTGTGGAAATATTGATCCTTAGATTTTAGGTTAAAATCTCCTCCAGGTTGAGATTTGTCCTTGGATAGGAAGGTGGGATTTCTCTTTTGATTTGAGTTTAAGATTTCTCTCTGGTTATGAGATTAAGATATATATATATATTTGGATCTGAGATTGTGATTTATTCTAAAATCTAAAGCTGTGATTTCTCTTTGGATTGGGGTTGTAATTTATTCTTGGTGAGTTTTGTCTCAGGATTTGAGCTTGAGATTTATGTTTGGCAATAGCTAGAAGAAATTAAACAATTAGATCCTCTTTTTATTTGTATAGACTGATTTTAAAAAAGATTATAATTTTTTTAGCTGCCCAAAGTGTTGGTCACATGGCATAATACGTCTGGTTCGCGATATATGTAAGAAATAGAAACACATAACTAAGGTATACGCCATCATATTTCTATAAGCGCGTAAAATAAGTTTTACTTTTCTAGGTTTTTATTCTGTAGTTAGGCTTCAGAGTTAACACACAAATACACCATCTATTTAATTTCTAAGATTTTAACCAACGAAATAAAACGCAAGTGAAATAATATGCAATGGTGGCCCATGGACTAGAGTTTGGAAGCCACTGGTCTTCTCTGTTGACTTAGAATACGTAAATGCTTTATGTATCTAAAAAAAAAATAGTTTCAAAGAGTTACTCTCAATTTTCTCCTGGCGAAGCAATCTATGGTCCTCTAGCCTTCTAGGCTTCACCCCCCACCCTACCCCTTACCAGCCACCCGGGGCGGCAACTTGAACTGTTTACTCGGAGAGAAATTAATCTACATCAACTTATTAAAAAGTAATTATTGTACTGCGGTGATTACTGCACCCATTCGGCATGGTGAGACACAAAGGTCCCCATTAAGGACCACTAAACTTTATTAAACAAATTGAGACGTTAATTAGTTTTTGGTGTAGGTACGAATAATAATACTAGTAGTTGTAGTAATAATAAAGAAAAACTTGAAAATATTTATTACTGTTCTTACCTACGAGCTATGACCTATACGTTATTCATTTGTTTCTATGAGATTGTTATTTTTTTATTACCGACTAGTGTCGTTTTATTTTATGCTCGTTTGCTTTAATTATGTTTCTTTTAAAATTGTGATTCTACTAGGCCTACAATTATTTTATAATAAGACTTTTTACTAATAATTTACAATAGTGACATTAGTATTAGCGAGTCGTTTAGAAAGAATATTTCTTGAAGAATAGCATTGTTAATTGTAAAAAAAAGCGGCATTTTGTGAAAATTGCTCAAAGTATTAGGTGCGAATTGATTTTTTTTTCGTACCGCTTTTTAATACCTGTTTATGTAATACGAATATTATGTACTAATTAGGCTAGTGAGTTAGGAAAGAGGAAGGTTGAATTTAGAGGACGTTTACCGGAATTTGCGTAGAGGTATAATGGAAAATCATTTTGGAAAAACCACCCACAGTATAACCGACCGGGATTAAAATTCCTGATCTTCTTGTCATTGTCTCTAAGGTTTAACATGAGCTCAACGCCTTAGACCATGCTACCACCGAAGCAGGTATATTTGTTTTGGTTTGTGATTCTTTTGACTAGTGGTTTATAAATTTAAAGCATGCTATAAAGTTATATGATTAATTCAAAGTATTCTATGATCGGATTTTCTTTGCAATCTATTGAAAACGAACAGTGTTGCATTGTATAGTGATCCCACTTTGTGTTTTTAAATTAATTTTTTTTAGTATTATCACTACTTAAGTTGAATCAAAGAGTAACTTTGTCGTGAGATAAGATAAACCTTTTGAGTGCAAGGTAAGCAATAATTCATTCTTTCTATCATTGTTATAAAATGTTGCAGTATATTTTTAATATTTCCTGAAAGGATAGTTTTATCAATAATTATTTTACAATACCTTAAATTTACAAAAAGTTTGAGTTACGTTTTGGTATTTATTTTGTAATGTGCAGTACTTGGTTTCAAATATATTAAGTTGACCTTCAGTAAATATTTTAAGCTTGGGCTTATATTCCATTGGCGGTGAAAATTTTGTGCCGGAAGGTGAGTGGGTGCAGCAAACGACACACTTATAACTCTCCCAAGGCTATGAGGGTACTGGGTTCCTTCCCTGGAAATATTTTGAAAGAAGGATGCTTATAGAAGCTGTTTGAATGGTCCCCATTTATATGTGTTAAAGTTAAATACCCTTATATTCTATTCGGAGGTGTCCTTATTCGGAAAACTTTTAATAATGTTATGTATCTAGAAAATATTTGAAGTGCTCCGCTCCCAAGAAATGTATTTGAAAAGTTTATGTATCTAGAAGTTATTTAGAGTTTTCCCCACTTGCTCCGCTCCCAAGATATGTATTTGAAAAGTTTATGTATCTAGAAGTTATTTAGAGTTTTTCCCACACCCCTTGAATTTGTCTAAATTTGGATCCCTTTCGTAGTTACAAGAAATGACCTTCTCAGACCTTAAAAAAATTAGATCTAGAATTTATTTTGAATTTGTTTTTAATAGTTAATTCAACTAAATGCGTCCTTCTCCCACACACAAACAAATAATTATTTCTTACATTGGTGTGTGTGACATTGGTCTTACTGATTAATTGGGCTATCTGCAGCTTACACCATTTTAAGGGAAAAATAAAATAAAATTGGAGGGTGCTAAAAACCAGGTAGGAAGATGTGTTGAGATATGCTTCAATTGAATATAACTGTATATAAAATAGAAATAAATTTAATTTGATTCTTTATTCCTGATTCAATCGACAGCCTATTGGCTTTTGGTAAAAATAATAAACTGTGGTGGCGAACATAATCCACGCCTCCTTTTAAAGCTAACTATTAAATTATTTAATAGTTGAGAAAATTACATTAAATTTGTTTTTGAAATTAATATTTATTCAAGACCAACTTTCAGCTTCATATTAATAAATATCAGAGGGGTTGAAATGAATGTATAAGAGGGAAGATTTATTCCAGGAGACAGCCTTGCAATCTCCCTCATCTCCCCGGTCTCTCCTAAATTCCAACCCCACTGCTATAATATTTTTGGAAATCTTAGCTGATTTTACATGTCTGTGTGCTGGTTAAATGTAAGCTATTTCTCGATGGTGCTCTAATTTTGGTGCTTAGAACATTAACCAAACAAATATAGAATAAAATTCCGTTTAATATCATCTGAAATTATTTTAATTTTATCACATTTAAAAAATATATATATTTAGTCTACTTGTTCAAATAAAACTAGGGTCTTCTTCTTGGGATCTGAAAACTTTCAGGATGAAATATGGGTTCGTCATCTCCGGAAGGGTTTTTGTAATTGGATATCTAACCTTAACATTAAGGGTAGTTTACTTAAGAGCAAAAAAAAANAAAAAAAAAAAAAAAAATCTATTTTCTCAAAATTGGCTATTACTATTTTGATTAAATTTCATTTCAAAACATTTATAAATATTCCAAAAAAAATGGCTACCCTAAATATTTTGGCAAAATGAATTTAAGGTCTCCGGTCTGATGAGTAAATTATAATTTTTTTATCATATCTCCGAAACTATTTGAGATATTAAATTATCATTGCAAATATGTATATCTATATATAATACAAATATTTTATTCGAAACATATTTTTATAAAACCAATAACTTTCAAGCTATACGCGCATATATATATATATTTTTTCTAACTTTTTGAACACTAAAGGTGAAATATTGCGATCGTAAAAAAAAATTTAGCCTTAAATGTTGATGGATGTGGATGTCTGATGACTCCCCGAACACTAAAAAGTGTTAATTGAAATTCCGTCTGTTTGTGTGTCTTTTTAACCTCAAAATTAAGAGTAGTTCAATAAAAAGCGAAAAGAGAAACAATCGATTTTCTCAAAATCGGCTCTAAGGATTTTGATTAAAATTCGTATCTAGGCATTGATTAAGATTATAAATAAACGGGCTATTTTAATTTTTCCCATGAAAATTACTCTTAGTGTAATTTACAGAAGCAGAAATTTCCATATCTCCACAACTATTTGAGATACTAAATAACTTATCATTGCAAAATCGTAGTACTCTTAAAAATAAAAGACTTTTAAATCAAATATATTTATATAAAACCAACAGTTTCTGAGATAATGGAAAATACGTTAGTAAAATTTTGTGGGCTTTAGTTGTAAAGAATACTACTTAAGTTTTAACGCAATAATTCTCTAATTCTATACAGTAAGAAATAAGTAAGTCCTTCAAAAAGTGTATGTTCTCTTTCTTTCAACCTCTTAGGGGTTAAATGTTTGTACAACAATGATCTATCTCTTTCAATTTAGATTTATAGTCAATATCTACCTATTTTATTGGTCAAAATTTATAATAGAGGAATTTAATAGCAATGCAATAAACATAAGATGTGCAACCCCTAGTAAAATGTTGAAAATTTTTAACTAAAAGTAGACATTTTAATGCGAAGTGTTGACCCTTGGGGACTCAATATCAATATTTTTACTTTCTCGCTACCTTACAGGTAGAGAAAGTATTGTGATCATCAAAAAAGTTGAACTCGAGATTTTAATGGATGTCGACGTCTCATGAGCCACCGAACCCTAAAAAGTGGTTTTCGCAATGCCATCTGTCTGTCAGTCTGTAACTCGGGGTAGAGCCTAAACTATTTTACCGATTGTGCTAAAACTTGGTATCTAGAGTTTTCATAGGGTTACCCCGAGGAATTTTTGGAATTGGATATCCAACCCTAAAATTAGGGTAGTTTTCTTAAAGGCGGAAAGAAAAAAAATTGATTTTATCAAAATTGAATCGACTGATTTTAATTAAGTTTCATTTCTAAGCTTTGATCAATATTACAAACTAATTGCTACCCTCAACTTTTCGTCAAAATGACTCTAAGGTTTCCGGTATGATGCGTAAATTCTAATTTTTAATTTTTTCTCTGTAAGTCTTTGAGATATTAAATTACTTATCATTGCATACGTGTGGATCTATTTATAATGTCTGTATGTGTGCCTGTCTAACCCTAAAATTAAGAGCAGTTTACTAAAGGATGAAAAGAGAAAAATTCCATTTTCTCAAAATCGGCTATAATGATTTTGATTGAAATTGATATCTAGACGTTGATTAAGATGATATAAACAAAATGTTTTTTCACTTTCCCATGAAAATTACTTTTAGGCTACTTACAGAAGCAAAAATTTATATATCTCCACAACTATTTGAGATACTAAATAACTTATCGTTGCAACATTTTAGTATTATTGTAAATAAAAAACCTTTATTTGAAATATTTTTTAATAAAACCAATAGTTTCTGAGATATTAAAATGTGTTAATATAAACAATATTTAATTACCAATATCACGTAGCGGTCTGCAGTAACGGACATTTTATAACTTTTATTTTCACAAATTAATATGATACATTCAAGAAATTGCCACAATGGCATCCACGATTCTTCATCGCGCTCGTTCTCTTAGAACACCTAGTTAACAAGTCAAGAAAAAAATCTAATAACCCCCACCAGTTTTCTGGTTATAGCATCAATTTTGATACCGAGAGCTGCTGAACTCTTGCGAGCACAAGCAAAACTACTTTTTAAAAAGAATTCAAAATAAATATAGTTTGAAAATGAAATATGTTGCTCTCTTTCTCGCACTCACACTGTGAGGTTTTTTTCTTTAATAATTACTAGGTCTAGAAGCAAGCAAACTGAATATTCCTAACCCGTAGTCTTTGCATGTGTACGGAAGTTTAGCAACAACAGTACAGTGCGACTAATAAATTTGACACAAACTGAATTTAATTACTCCAAAAGGCTATGAAACAAAGCAGGATCATTACAAAATTGGCAAATATATTAATGCAATTTTGTGAGCTCTAGTTGTGAAGAGATACTACTTAAGTTTAAACGCAATAATTATCTAATACCATTGAGTAAGCAAATAAGTAAGTCTTTCAAGAAGTTGATGTTTTTCCTTGAACCTCTTAAGAGAATTTTTTTGTACAGCACAGGGATGAATCCAGGATTTTAGTAAAAATGGGGGGTGGGGGAACGGGACGGGACGCGGGCGCTATCATTGGGATCGGGCCGTGGAGGGGGGTGGGAGGCACCTCAAGAAATGTTGACATAAGAAATACTTCAAAGTTTGATAGTAAATCTTTAAGTAATTTTTTAGTGCAGCGCTAAACTTGAGAATAACCTTCTAATTAAGGGTATAACTTGAAATTTGCGATTAGTATTGAAATTTATTATAAGCAGATAATAATAAATCTAGTTATTTTTCATTCTAAATCAAAATCTTACCACTAAGCCATACTAACACATTGTGTGTGTGGTATTATTTAAAGATTTTGTTTAAAGCACCTTATTTAAAAATACATTCTTTTAAAGATCTTTATTTATTATTAATCATTGAAATAGTAATAATAAAAATGATAAAATAAATTTAAACCTAAACAAGGTTTGTGCAACAATGTGATAGGCACGCAACTTAAATTTGGGTAGTTTTATTAATGCCTATTTTCACCACTTTAATACTTAATGTGATTGTATTAAATCTCAATATTACCAATAACAATTTAAGAAATGAAATCTGGTTAGTGAGATAAACGTGACAATCAAACTAGTAGTGGTTTTAACATTGATTTAATTAGTTTAATTTATTGAAGGTGGATGCGCACCCCCATGCCCCCTTCCTGAATCTGCCCCTGGTACAGAAATTATCTCATTTTAGACTCAATAGTCAATAATTACCTATTTTTTTGGTCAAAATTTATAAAAGAGAAATCAAGTAGCAAAGCGATAACCATAAGAGGTGCATCCCCTAGTAAAATTCCCGAAAATTTTAAACAGAAGTCAACATTTTAATAGGAAGTGTTGACCCTTGGGGACCCAATATCGATATTTTTTATTGGTACAAATATACAAATGAAGACGTTAATTTTTAAAAATATAATTATAAAATTTAAAACCATGAGTCAAAAATTGTTTTACGTACGTATAGCGCAATTTGCTCTCGGGTTCGCTAGTGTATATTATATTACGAATTTTGAGTAGATATCTCCATTTTTTAACAATGGAGCGAGAAAGTCCGTGTGGAGTTCCGTACCATTTATTTATATAGTAAAGTGAATTTAAAATATATCGAAAGTGAGCTAGAAACCTAATACTCAACCTGTGATTTTTATTGAGGGAAATTCCATATTTTGTCTGTAAAGAAGAAACTAACCTTTAATCAACATCTTAGAAGGAATCATCATGGACATTATTCTTTTTCCTAGTGAGATCTGACTAATTTATATTTTTATATAAATTCTTCTCAACAATCCAAATTCAGAAACTATTACAAACTCTTAGAAGGAACATCTACTAAATTGGTTATATATTTTAATACTCTCCAAAGAATCCATATTTTACTTAAAGTCTTAACTTACACAAGAGAGATGGTAGATTATGTCATTTAGAGAGTGACGCCTCAGACTATACGACCACCGAAGCAGGTAACTCAACTTTTCCATATAATTTTTCTTTAGAATGAATTTATTATAATATTTATACATTTATTTAACTATTAAATTAATAGTCTGGTTGTTAAATTTGTCCTATTATGATATCAGGTCTGAGCTACCAATTAGAGATCACCTATTAGCCAGGTAACACTTTATTCGTAGCTTTTTTTAAGGCCTTTCTCCAACCCCAGTAACTACAAGTATATTTTTAAACTACCCCCCTAACCCTCACCAACTTGTGTTACATAGCTTTTCACATCAAAAATGAATCTCATTATCTTATAGTGAAGCTTTAGTGACACAAAGTGAGGGACTAAAATATTAATATTAAGAATAGAAACTTTCTACAAGTATGTTATAAAGTATTATATTATTTTTCAACATTATAATTTAAGTATATGATTCATGTTACTTAACACTGTGATGTAGCAACCCTTCCCTCAATGTAACATCATGTAGACATTAAAGATCCATCCACCACGCTCTCAACAACTTTACTTGGTTTATGGATGACACCTAGGCACTATTAGAACCCTAAAACAAATTTAAATTCCAAATTTTATCATCTTTCTTGAATTTAGGATTTTCTTAAATCCCTGAATTTCGTAAAGCAATAAGGATTAAAAATAAATGGTACGGCGCACCGCACAGACTTTCTCTCTCTTTCTATAAACTCGTAAGATTTCTGAACGGAATAATGTACATTGTATCATCACCACTCCACATAAGAACACGCATAAAATAATATACAATGATATAGAATCAATGAGAAAAGAGGCGCATCTTTGTCCACCTAAGAGCATTTCAAACAGTTTAATGTTTTAAAGACCTTAATAAAATGGTATTTGAACCATTTGCTGACAGCTTGGAAACTTGGATCTGCTTTACATGTTCCAATTTATGAAAATTATATTACTAGAGATGAATGGAGGGAAGAAGAAAGAAATCTAAGGAATCAATAACTAATGAAAGAATGTGAAAGTGCAATATTAGCTATAGTGAATACTAGTTTTTGACTATTTGTTGTTGCTTGTGTAAAGGTAAAATCAAATTAGTAGGAAGTAATAACACTTGAAAACAGGACAGAAGATTTGACCTCTAATTTTAATAATATAAACAATAAAGATTTATGTATTTACAGATAATAAAGAAATCGGAGTGTCGGGAAACTAATTTATAAATTCGCAGTAAATTGGTTTATGGTCTGTAAAACAACTTACGTACACTCCAAATCTGGTTATCGTCATATTACTGAAAATGACATCTATCTGCGTATCGTTGTTTGTCGTAGACTCGTCAGACTTCAGAATGGGTTTCAAACTATATTTGCTCATTAATTCCAAAAAAAATAGTCTTTATGTCCAATAATATTATAGTTAAAATCTCCTAATAGTATTACATCAGATTTATCAGAAGGGATTAATTTGTTAATAGCAGTGACAAACTCAATGTTAGGTGTACTAGGTGATTTGTACCCTGTGATGATAGTGACATTCCCAATTTTGAAACCTATAATATCTATTCCGAAAACAGAGTTTTCTATTGAAATGTGCTTACATGTTTGAATTTTCATGTCTTTCTTTGCCAAACATAATAATCCTCTTGGGCGTCGGACACTAACACTATCAGATCTGAAAAATATCTTAAAATTTGGAATTTGGAGAAAGTCTTGTGGGATTGTTTCAGTTTCAGACATTATCAATATGTCACAGCGTGAATACCAGTCATCTGCAAGGATGTTTGCCATATTTTTGTGCAGAGATCGGACATTATGGTACACAATAACTATGCCGTCTTTCTGCTCTAGGTTCTGTAAAGTACCCTAAAAATCATTTTCATAGGAAAATGAAAATAGCCAGTTTATTTATAATCTTAATCAACGCCTAGATACGAATTTTAATCAAAATCGTTTGAGCAGATTTTGAGAAAACCTATTTTTTCTCTTTTCGCCCTTCAGTAAACTACCCTTAATTTTAAGTTTTTATAGACACACAGACAGACGGCATTGCAAAGACTATTTTTTAGGGTTCGGGGGGTCATGAGACGTCGACATCCATCAACATTTCAGGTTAGTTTTTTTTTACGGTCGCAATACTTAAACTTTAATGTCCAAAAAGTTAAAAAAATTCATATAATTGCGTATAGATTGAAAGTTATTGATTTTATAAAAATATGTTTCGGATAAAATATCTGTATTATAAATATATATACATATTTGTAATGCTAAGTAATTTCATATCTCAAATAGTTTCGGAGCTATTATAAAAAATGTTAATTGACGCATCAGACCGGAGCCCTTAAAGCCATTTTGCCGAAATATCGAGAGTAGCCATTTTGTTTGTAATATTTATTAATGTTTATAAATGAAATGTAATCAAAATCATTAGAACCGATTTTGAGAAAATCGACTTTTTCTCTTTTTGCCCTTCAGTAAACTACCCTTAATTTTAGGGGTAGATATCCAATTCCAAAAACCCCTCGGGGGAACCCTATGAAAACCCTAGATATCAAGTTTTAGCTCAATCGGTAAAATAGTTTAGGCTCTAGTTGGAGGTACAGACAGACAGACAGACAGACGGAAATTCAAAAATCACTTTTTCGGATTCAGGGAGTCATGAAACGTCAAGATTCATCAAAATCTCGATTTCGGTTTTTTTGACGATCACCATACTTTCTCTACCTGTAAGATAGAGAGAAAGTAATAAGCAAGGATTCAATAATCCAATTCCTATTGTTTTTAGAAATATATTTAACACCAAGTTTATTAATCTAGGTGGTAAGGATTGAGAGGGTAATATATGAAAATGTATCTGCTTTAGCTTGGAGAGATGATGGGGAAAACACGGTGATAAATCACATGTAGAAACCCAAATCCATAGCATTCAGTCGTGATTCGAACCTTGATTTCACACACCCTCACTGGCAGCTCAGCCTTTTACAAAACTGATGCCTTTGGTAGTGTGACCACAAAGTGCAGGTGCCTTTTATAACTTCTATTTCACAGCGTATTAGCATCCGTTGGAGTTATATGAGTCGAAATAATGTCTTTTTGAAAATATTATCTATGATTATAGTTAAAATAAATATAATTTAGAATTAATTTTACTATAGCTCTAATATAAATATATATTAAAACTAATATATCTCTGTTCGTTATGAAAAGCTGCATATTAAACATTATCTATATATTAAAGGTGTTATAATTATAATAGAAATAAAGCTTCAGATTAAACAAGACTTATAGTTCAGTTTATGGTATAAGTAAAATTGGAGTAATTTGATTAATGATACTACTATTACTATTATTATTTAAACAAATAAGAATATTAATGCTATTTGAAGTAGAGCCTCATATAAACCATTATAAGTATAATACTAATTGTAGAACCCGTTATTATAATGCTAGTTGAACTAGAACATCATGTTAAACCATTATTATTATAAGGTTAGTTAAACTATAGCATAATCTTAAATCGTTATTATTATAAAATTAGTTAAATTATAATATTATATTAAACCGTTGCTATTATTATAAAGTTAGTCAAATTAGAAAATCATGTTAAACCGTTATTATTATAACGTTAGTTGAGCTATAGCGTCATGCTACACTGTTATTTTTTATCATGTTAGTTGAAGTAGAGCCTCATGTTATATCATTATTAAAATGCTAATTGAAGTCGGCTTTACGGTTAGTAAATAATAAAAGATCAATTTATGAAATCTGTGAGTTTGTAAGAATCTATTGATAATGTAAAATGGGACAACATTTTTTGGAATTTTAAGAAAGAAAGGGTTGAAATACCGAGATATTCGACTTATTTACAATAACTACAAGAGTCAGGTAGCTATAATAACAGTGGTAAGACAATAGAGACCAGCATCAATTTATAAAGTGTGCTGGAAAGGACTGCATTCTATAGCCTCTTCTATTTAACTTGTATGTTGAGGAAGCAATGAAGGAAGTAAAATAAAAGCTTTAGCCAGGAATAAAAATTCAAGAAGAAATAATAACAATATTACTGATGATATTTTTCTTTTGGTTAAAAAGTGGGAATACGTAGAGGAGATACTTAATAGAATGAATACATACACTATTGGGAGAAAAAATTGGCTTGGAGCATAACTAAAGATTTGAAGAAAAGCATAGGTGACAGTGACAACAATAATAATTTACTAAATATCAACATTTTAGCAGCTACAGTCGAGGCTGTAGGTCAATATTGTTATTTAGTAAGAAATATTAATATTACAACAGATGAGTGAAGCAAAGAAGTTATATAAAGTAGAATAACTCAAGTGAAAAGAGGTTTTCTTCAATAAAATAAGCCTACAAATACTAAATATTGACTTTGGACTAAGAAAGAATTTTTTTAAGTTTTATGTTTGGAGCACATAATTCTATGAAAGTGAAGCTTCGACGCTGGGAAAGCCAGAAAGAAGCAAATAAGAAGATTTTGAAATATGGTGCTAAATAGGAATGCTAAATATTAGGAGGACTGATTAACTACAAAATGATCAGATTCTATAAATAATGAGGATTTAAAGAAGTCTATGTAAAAAAAATTTTTTTCTAAAAAGGAGAGATAAGATTGTGGAGCACATTTTGAGTTATGCAGGATAAATTATGAATGGAGAGTACGTTGGAAGGGGAAAAATTTGAGAGGAAGGAAAATATTAGAGTAGTTGAAGATAATTGAGCCTTACATTAGAAGAATTAAAGCTGAGACCTCATACTATGTAAATAGAGAAATTATATATTAATTATATTACTGACATCAATTAGTGTTTAGTTTTACGATAATTGAATTAGATATGTGAATTAACATTTCATTATAATGCTAATTGGAGAAGTATCCCATATTTTAAATTTATAATTATGACTATCATTGAAATAAAGTAGTATATTACAAATTCATTATTACTTTAATTGAAATATAGCAATATATTAAACATTAATTAAAATTCTAATTGAAATAGAATATTATATTAAACATTCATTATAATGTTAATTGAAATATAGCTGTAAATTAAACATCCATTAAAATGCTAATTGCAATGTGAGCTGCTTATTATAAAGTCAGATTAACGTGAAAGGAAAGAGGAGGGCATAAACCCAACTGTTAAGATGTCAGAGCTAACAATTTTGTCCATCCTTAATGTGTTCCAGGCAGGCTTTACCTTATTAAAGGTGAGCTAGTAAAAGTGTTCCTTGCAGTAATTAGGCGGCTGGTCCAAGTGTGTATAGATATATTCAGTTTTATCACCTTGTTCTTGGCCAACACTCTATCATTACCGGCCGCATATACGATCCTCCCCCTCCTCTTCCCTCCTTCACCATAACCTCCCTCTACTACTTGGGGCAATGCGGCTTCGTGTGTGTGTGTGTGTGGATGATAATAAAGGAATACGTCTTCATTTAGCCTCTCACGCAACCAGCTCATTTGTCAGATTTCATAATAGAAACATAGCGCCTCTTCTTTTTCTCTTTCTTCACCCACTGTTTCTTGGTGTTTTATTTTCTCTTTTTACTGTTTAACTTTTCACCTTCTTACAGCTCTTCATTTAAAAATGTTTTAGATGCAAGACTCAAACAGCTATGAATCTATTTTTTAAATTATGGTGTAGTGGATTTTTTGGTTATAATAAATTTTTAGAAAAAATAAACTTTTTTTTTTTTGCGGCCAACATTGATAGTATTTCAATATATTATTTGTGTTATTTAAAGGTATTTAGAATGTTTTTATCTATCTATATCAATGGTATTTAACCTGGGGTGTGTGAAGACATCTTATGTGGTACATTAAATTTAAATATATATTATTTGATTATAAACACTGAATAGTCAGGGCCAGATTTACGGTTAGCTACAAGAGACCCGGACATAAGGACATACGATCTGGGAGAACCATTTTTTTCTCTCTCTTTCTTCCTATCTCTCCTATGTGTTAGAATATATAATCTGTATAGCTTTCATTAAAATCAACAACTCTGGGCGTACAAAGTTGAATAGAAATTATATCTGGGAATACGCGAACAAAAATAGGTTGAATACCACTTATTTATAAATCTCACACTTGACAGTTAAAGATCACATGAATTAAATTATGAATAAGTGAAATTAGCTCTAGTAGCTTTTCCAGCTGCCAGATGAGGTTCTTCCTATTAAAATTGAACTATGTATTTAGTGTCTATATTTATCCTTTTCCAAAACATGTTTGAATAAAATTAAAAAGAGATAAAAGTTTAAAAAGAAATTAAATTTACACCCAACAGACACTGAAATGTTTCATTGGCATTGGTGTCTGACTTTTTAGCTTAGTCTTTAGCGCGTACGTCTAATGATTTTAGGGTTCCGTGAATCGATTTCTGACATGATCGAAAAAATCTATCATTGATTAAATTAAGGTTTCTTCTTTGTTCAGTGACAAATTGATGGTGGTAAAATAAATACAGAATTTGTTTTAGAATTAAGTTAGTCTGTAAGTTGTTTGTTGATAGAAAATTTAGTTTGAAAGTGTATATTTTCCCGCACCCATGACTTTAATAACAATTATTTTGCTTACAATATTTGTATACATCTAATTTACAGGCAGCCATGAGGTCTCTCAAAGTAACAATGAGTTATATTAACAATACAATATTGTTTTATAATAGTTAATTTTATAAACAAATTAACTCATAATTTTATACGGTGCCATCGGCTTTTATATGGTGTTATTTTGATTTCTCAAGTCTTAATTTTAGATAATCACCAAAGCTTTGCAAAAGAATTTTTTTTGTGTGTTTTTGCGTGTATGTGTGTGTGTGTGTGTGTGTGTGTATGTGTGTGTATGTGTTTAAAGAACCTCGAAGGGTACGTTGATAAGGCTATGACAGCCAAACGGGTACTCAATAGGGCAAAGTTTGGAAAACACTACACTAAGTAAACCTTTTACCTTACATATTAAAAGTTAAAGGTTGTTGTTAAATTTAAAATAAACCCCAAGAAAAGTGAATTTAATTATAAGATTTTCTTCGACTAGTTTAAGGTATTTTTATAATTCTGTATATTCATTATTTATTTCTCCTCTTTAAGACAATACATCAACTAAATTAGCCAAAAATCGATGAACAGACTTTTAAGAGCTATAAATGAAACTGTTAAGATAGCATGGACAATTCTCAAAATTAAGCAAACACATTATCTTGCCGTAACTATTATATTTTGGCATTCAGAAAGAAAATTATTCAAGCTGTACCAAGCAAGCTATTTAGTTTTAAGAACTTCATTACAATTTTTTTTACGGTCATTTTTCTTTTCCATGTATGTCAGTGCAAAGAGGAAAAAACAAATATGACAAGCTGTAAAAGCATTATTAAGGGGATGAAATACGATTGTCTTTTATGAGCGTGAGGGCAAAGACCAACGTAATAAACTAGAATGTGAGATTTAATTAAGATGGTATAAGGAACATGTAGACACACTTAATTGTACATAATTTATTTTAAAATCTTAAGAACGTTAACAGGAATAAAATAAAATCGGGTGTACTAAACAAATTGTTTCGCGAGGAGCTTTTGAATTTAAGTAGCTTTATGCTAATTATTTTTTTTATAATGTAGTATATACGTCATATAATAATAATAAAAATTAAATCCTAGGTTTTTTTGACATTATTTTAGTATTTTACTGAAAGTACGCTTGCATTATCTACACACTTAGAGGTTGATTAGACGTGTTGAGTAAAATTATATTTTAGTGTAACAAAACTATTCAAAAGCTATTTTTTGAAGTGGTGGCTAATTACATAGTCTGATTATAACGTTAGTTTTTGTGCAGCAGGTCATACTACCCAGTAGTATTATTCACATATTTACACGGAGGAAATATGAAGGTAATGCATTTATTTGATTAATAAAAACATACATAAATATATATTTATAATGATAGTATAATTGGTAAAAGTGTGTTTGTGCGTGCATATTTCATAATTGGGAGTCAAATTAAAAAGATTTTACAGTAAAATTGGCAGTAAAATTAAAAAGATTTTACCAACCAAATATATAATTTACATAAAAGCATTAAAAGCAATCTGTTTATTTATGTCGAACTCGGTGGTCTTGAGGTAAAGTGATACCCGATGTTCGTAGGTTCAAGCCCAGCCGGGGTCAATAGATTTTTATGAAGTGATAAAAATTCGTAGCATAACTTCCTTTGGAGGGTAAGTAAAGCCGTTAGTCCTCATGTCGATTGTGGCATGAAAGAGAACCCTGGACGGTATGTGAAAATACCCTTTCCATCAAAATTGGTAGGATATTTCGGTCTCGCTCATAGAAACTCTCGTGTGTTGATATAATCAGTTGGTTCAGAAAGTGCACGTTAAATACCTCAAATAGATGGAAAAAATAAATAAAAGTATTTATTAGATGTTGTTTGTATGCTTATATTAATTTAATGATATTACTGGTTATATCTTTAGCCCGCGGTGCAAACTGATAATCTCATTTAGCCCTTGGGATGAAAAATGTTGGATCATTCGTCCACCTAGGTGTGTTTTGGCTTAGTTAAAGAAATGTAAAATATTATAACAGCACAGTTTTCATTCCAAAATAAAAATATTTATATTTCAAAAAATATAATTTATTCTGTATCTTATGGTAATATTTAATACAATTAAAAATAGCATATCAAATCAATAGTATTTAACCGACAGTTTAATAATTACAAATAATTATTTAATAAATTTTAAATATTCAAACACTGTTCTTATATATATTTGTGTCCGTACATTAACAATTCATGTTCTCTAATTGGAATGTATAAGATCGTGATTAAGTGGTTTCAAGATATATTTTAGCTAGAATCTTACGTGTGTCTGTAGATTCAATCAGTTTTCTGGTCTAGAAATTTTTAGGAAAATAAAAGTGCCTTCTTTTTCAGGTAAATATATTGGGTCTACTCAGACAAAAAAAACAACAAAAAAAACAAGGGGCTAGCACCAGTATAGTTAATTGGGGTAGAAGAAGGTTTGTTTGAAAAAAAGAGAAGAAGAAGCAAAGCGAAAGCGAATAATATGACAAGTTTAATAACCTTTAATTGGATATTCCAACACCATCATTTTCCAGTCAATTTTGAGCTGAGCGCAAATTTTAAATAGAATGGGTGAGCGAAATCTGAGTGAAAATACCTAAGGAAAGCTTTAGCTAATTTGCAATGTCGTGGATGTCTTATTACTTGTAATTTACGAGGAAATGATAGTGAACTGCCATGAAACTAATAAAGAAAAGAATGTTTTTAACAATCTGGAAATCAATAAAACAATATTATAATTGGTGTAATTACAAATACTTAATAAACTATAATAATCCTCGGCTTGTATAATTAATCGCAGGTAATAGAATATTTAAAGCAAGAAACTTCAAACACACTAGAGCGGATTAAAAAAAAATAGAATGGCAATCAATAGTGCCATGATTTATATATATGTAAATTTGATCTTATAATCAAATTGTAAAAATATTAGCACCTTTCTAATTAAATTTTTAACAGGCCAAGCATCATTTATGGCTCAAATGGGTATCCAGATACATTAAGGGTATATCCGTTCCGTTTAACGTATTAGGATTTATTACTATTCACTAAACAACCACTGATTTTTAAACGCAATTTTTTATGAGAAACCCTATAAGGCTTACACTTTTTCTCCATCTACTTATATGTTTTGCAATATTTATCTTTACTTACTTCATAAATAACAATTAGTCTCGTGTACAAGAAAAGTGTGTAGTGTATTTTATTTAAGTCTCTTCAAATGTTATAATTTATTAGATAATTAAGACACAACTTAAAAAGAATATGGTGTGGCCTTATCCCTTTCAAAAGACGTGGTTTCTTAACCTGACAATAGGCCGAGTAACATAAGGTTAAAAACTTTAATAATTGTAGAAAAAGGTGTAAGTATCATTTTTTGAGCAACCAAAATGTTTAAGATTGAGCATTTGAATTTGTACATTCACTGTGAAATTCTAGAAATAAGTTTAAACTTTAAGCTTCTTATGTTTACTATTCAATCTCAGCTTAGCATTAGCATAAGCAACTCTCAAATTAATAAGACCGGCCATTAACTAAAATTGGTATAGTTTGAATAGATAAATAAAATTAATATAATTGATTGACTATCAATTCTTAATAGTTTTAAAACAAGCTGCTTAGCTTAGCCTAACTTCTCTCAGAAGGTAACATAGTTATAATTAACTTTTATGAAAACAAGCATTTTTCAAGCAAGCCTTACTATCCGTCCGGGTTAACCGATTATTTTTATTTATGAGGTAAAGATGAGGAAGGTAGAGTTTTGAGAAAATGTATCTGGATTTGCGTGGTAGGATAGTGTAAAATTATTTAATAAATACCCCCTCAATGCATCCAGCAGGGATTTGAACCTTACCTTCCCGCCAACTGCAAACTGGACCAGATAATAATGAGGCCTTTATCCGTTTGCCTACAGTGGGGTATTAACATAATTGATTCTGAAGTAATAATAAGGAAAGAGGGAAATAAGCTCACATGTTTATCCCTTATCGGGAATCGAATATGCAACCCTTAGTAGTAATGTACAGATGATCTGCTGACTGAGGTAAGGTTTCAGATGGTGACTATCTTTGGAATAAATATTAATTAGATGTTTATATACACTAGTTTTTAGTTCTATTTATGTGGTGGGTTATATTTTTATTTTATTGATTTTCCTATCAAACTTGGTTAAATGGGTTTAAAAATTAACGAGAATATATATTTCACTGTCTTGATTAAATAATTACAGTAATTAATAAGGGAAATATGATTGGCTTCAAGGGAAGTATATAAACATTTAGTAAATATTTCCTTCCTCCTTTTCCCTTTCTAAGCCACCCTAATATTCCAAAGGATAGGGGACTTCACAAACTAATGTATTGTACCCACACTTTCAAAATAAAATATGTACCAGCATGTTTTGTGGTATTTAGGGTGTTCAACTGATGGTTGTTTTGATATTAAAATCAAATTGTTCATTATTTTTAGTGCTATGTTTTAATGATTGCATGGAGTATCAGCAATAAAGTACCTCTTAGAAAATACAAATTTATTTAATTGATATGATTTGATAACAACATTAGAATAATTTTATAGTTCATGAAACTATCTATTAAAAGCTACATCTTAATATTACATGAATTGACGTTTGCCTAAATTAAAGCAGTTTTAGTAACGCCGGAATTTTTTTAGATAAGAGTCCTTCCTTCCAGAATATATTTCTATGTAAGTTGTTATATACATACTTAAATATCCTTATGTTTAAACAAAACTTTACTGCATTATTATTTAATACACCGCAAAAACATTTATAAAAATAATCTTATTTAACAGTAGGTTTTGAAAATTTCTGACATTGTTACCATCGAAATAAACAGTTCCATACCCTCTTGAAAACTTTTTGTTGGTATTATTATAACTAGCAGCTGAAAAGAGTAATAATAAAAAATGTATTTATTCCAAGCAGCAAAAAATAATTTCACATTTATGTAGGTCAGTGGAATTTTTTAAATCCTAGCTTTTGTTGTCTCTTAAAATGGTATACAATTTGATAAAAGTCTATTGATACCTATAGGTCCCAATAGTTCAAAAGTCAAACATTAACTATTGTTTATATAGCAGATTTATTTATCTCGGATCATATATTTAATGTAATACTCTACCATGAATAATTTTTCTTTGAGAACTATAATGGTCACATTATTTCTCTAGCTATACTCTATGAGCAAAATAGTAGCTTTATAATCCTATAGGGTTGGCTCAGTGCAAAATAACTTGACTAGCATGTTCAATTGTGACAGAATCAGGTTCGAATCCCATCCGGGTGCTCTGTGGGTATTTCTTAACATTATAATATTTACAGTAGCTCAAACATACTGTATTCATACGAATACACGTGTTATTAGATTAAGTTATGAATAGCTCCAACGGGATGTTAGACGCTTAAACTATCAAATAATTTATTTTTAATAAGTGATTGTAAGATTCTTGCAAGCACCAAGTAGCATACATTATTTAAAGATACCGAAAGAGATTTGTACGTTGATAGGTTACTTATTTCCAAATATAGCAAAACATTTTAATACTTTTAAAATATGGTGATTTATGAGCTACAAATGTTTAAATAAAAAAAATTGAAACATTAAAGTTAAAACTATGTTGAACTAGGAAGTTTATTCAAAGTTGGTTTAGGCCACAGCTACTGAAAACCAATGTCATTCGTTGAAATTGTTAGATAAAAACTTATTTATGAATAAATATACTAATAAAAATATATCAAGAGGCTTTATTTTAACGTATCAAATAAATGTCAAGAAATAGCGTAGTGACATTAGTTAAATTGTTAAAGAGTTTCAGCCGTGATTAAAAGCGTAGAGATGTCCATTTTTTTATAGTCCTACTGACAGGCTACATCTGATAGACTCTGGTTTGAGTCCCTGTTTGGGTGGACTTTAGTCTTAACACCATTATAATTAAGAGTGTAACCTACTTCAGTGTCCACATGGTCTAAGGTGTCACTCTCAGAATAGACTAGACCACCGAATAAAGTCAGGTTGGTCAAATCCCGGCTGGGTGTACTGAGGGTGGTTTTCTTTAATGGTTTTCCGATATTACTCCGCTCAAATGCGGATACATTTCCTCTAAATTCAACCTTGCTCATGCTTAACGCATTGGAGTAATTAATATATATGCGTATAACCTAAATAGGTAGCAAGACGCAGTGCTAAGACAATAACTACAGATATTTAACATGTGAATATTAAATGCAGTCCCAGTGGTAAATGATAGCATTTTTAGCGCGGTATTTAAAACGCACGTTCTACTAGCACATGACTTAAGACGCGGCTGAAGGGAGCGCGAGTAGTTTTACAAATGTTATAGCATTACATTTTTTGTCCAAAATAAATCAAATATTTTTCGAGTAGCAATATAGAGTTTAGTTTTATGCACATGCTAATATCAATAGATCTTGAATATCTATCAAGGGTGTCCTGGAATTTTGTCAAAACTTTTTATATAAAGAGAAAATGTTTTGACAAAATTTTAGGACATCCTTAACAGATATTCAAGATCTATTGATATTAGCATGTGCATAAAACTAAACTCTATATTGCTACTGGAGAAATATTTCATTTATTCCGGCCAAAAAAATTCAATTCTATAAAAACTGTAAAAATACTTGCGCTCCCTTAGGCCGCACCTCAACAAACTTATTAACCTAAGACAGTGTTTAAAGTGATAATTTCTAAAGGAAGGCCTCTGACAGCTAGTTCAGTTAGTATGAAACTTGGCCCACTTAAATAACTTGGGTATCCAATTCGTTTTAGGCTCTTTAAAATGTTATAGGATATACTTTTTCATAAAATGGACCGTTTTCAAGAAAAATTCCCTTATTTCTAAATATGTTTCATGAAGTATTAAATTTATTTAATTTTAAAGTTGTGATTATGGTTACTTGTCTTTATTTTTAATACAATCAATTACGTTGAAACTTAAGCTACAGTTAAAAAAAACAAATGAATAGATCGTCGGTTACAGAGATATTTAACTTTTAAAAAAGCGTTTTAAAGGATCCAAAATGGAGGCGTATTTCAAAATGGTGGACAGAAGATTTTGGCACCCAACCCTAAAACGAATTGGATACCCAAGTACTTTAAGTGTGCCAAGTTTCATACTTGTGTCTGGCCGGTACCAATCCTGACCTTAAGGGACTAGACTATACCTGAAAAATAACACTATTAATATATTAAAATGTTATCATTGTTAGCCTAGTTAAAATATATTTGTATATTTTTAAAAGGTTCCTTCTACCAGAGTTATATTAAGGTAAGCACACCTAGCCCTAGCAAATATACATTTACTAATTGTAATTGGATAACCGAACAAAACCGTATACAAAAAGAAAATATCTTCTTCGCAACACCAGCCAGAATCGAATCAGGGTCGTCACCATTTATCTTCTAAACCGCTGATCAATTAGCCTATCCAAGAGGATGGGCAACAATTTTGTTGAGCTGCTTTGCTATTTTTTATCTTTAAAAAATAAAACGTGGTGATTATGCCATATATATTTGCGTTTTAGCCCCACCCAATAATACGTCTCAGTTTTTATTGGCTAGTTATTGTACTGTTTAAACATGTGATTATAAAAACTCTCAAAGATTCAGAGAGACGGGTTAGGGGGACGGGGTGGTTGGTGAAGGCGGGAGGAGGAGGGGGGGGGGGGG
>CABFWB010005564.1:0-20117 GCA_902151455.1 Timema bartmani | reverse complement strand
CCCGCATAGTCGTGTAGGGAGAGTGGAAAACTACCCTCACTACACCCGACTGAGATTCGAACCTAGATATCCCCGTCATCGGCAGTCTAGTCTACTGCGAGAGTAGCGCGTTAGACCACGTGGTCACCGAAGCGGGTAATTAAAAGCATTATTGTAGAAAATTCTATTCAAAGCTTTAACTCACTTGTTTTTGTTTTTTTATGGTGAACCATATCTAACTACCCAGTTGGTCTATTCAATTAATCTACACCAATAGGGTATAGATGAGGAAGATACGGTTTTAGACTAAATGTGTTCGCATTTGCGAGTAGAATGAGCGTGAAAATAAGACAAGATTAGATTGACAGTACCTTTGCCCGCGTGCCTATTGTTGGGGGTACTTATTAATTAATATATGGCTCACATGAAAATTAAATAGGCCTACAAATTCCTCTTTTATTTTATACCAAAATGTATACAAACCAGTGAAATCCAGTTTATACGGCAGCACGACTCCATCCTTATATCTTGGTTTGATCGAAGTCTTTATTGTTGTGTCCTGTATCTGTTCCGTCATTACTGCCAAATGCACGAACCGAGTTAAGCGAAAAATTGCGCATGGGCATTCTTTCAACTTAGACCGAAAGACGGAGTTTTGCGATCTGATAATCCGTTTCAAGATGACGGCCACTTAAAAAGTGCTACTTTTAAGAGCTCATTCCAAGTGACTTGGATTTAAATATTTAAGTAATGGATGGAGCACCTCGGGCTTATTTATTTGAATTTTGACATAACATATTATGTAAGTGACATTTTAAGCCACGGGAACAGCGGTTATTGTCTATGAATAAAATGTACTATTGAATGTTGTATTAATAGGTTTTCTGTCTAACTTGTTCAACAAGGAAAAATATCAACTGCTAATCCAAATATAGTTCCAACCAAAGATAAATCTTAAAACTGTATTAAGTATGATAGAACAGGACATAACCCACTTCGGTGGCCACATCGTCTAAGGTGCTACTCTAGTAGTAGACTAGACTGCCGAAGACTGAGAGATCGTGGTTGGGTGTTCTTAGGGTTTTTCCTCCCAAAAAATTGTTTTCCACACTCTCTATTTCCACGCAAATGCGTGTACACTTTCTCTAAATATAACCTTCCTAATCCTTAGTACCATCAGCGTAATTAGTTAATTTATACGTACAGCCCGAACAAGTAGTAGGACGTGGCGCTAAAAAATGTTGACATAAATCCTAAACAAAGTTGTAGAGAGCTAGTTATAGTGTGTTTGTCCCAGGAATTTGTCAGCTCGTAGTTTCCGTATCTCAAACAGTTTGTCCAAGTCCACACCTAATGACCTCACGTGTGGTAATGAGCTCGTGTGGACGTCCTACATTAACACACGTTGGATTACCAGGCTCACACACCGTGAGTGATATGAGGGTCCGGCTGCTTATTTAGGTAATAAATGTCTATTTCTAGAGACAACACCGCGCCGCGTTATACTTCCCGTCAAGGCTCTTTCATTATTATATTGGTCACCACGTTCCACTACTTGTTCGGGTTAAGGTGGGATTGTAGGGGACGCGAGAAAAGGTCAGGGTTTTTTGGCAGATTTTATAACTTTTTTTCAACCAAAATAAATCAGATATTACTCCAGTAGAAACTTGTTTAATGTTCTTCCCAAGGTGATATCAACATTTGTTGAATATCTGTCATGAGCATGGTCGCATTAGATGACAAGCTTTTTAAATGAAGATAAAAAGTTGTCATTAAATTCCAGGACACCCTCGACAGATATTCAACAACTGTTGATATAATCATGTGAAGAAAATTAAACTCTATGTTTCTACTGGAGAAATATTGGATTTATTTTGGACAAAAAAGTTTTGCTATAAAAACTGCAAAACCACTGGTCTATTCTCTCGTCCTCTATATCCCCATGTTAAGCACATGTAGCCTAATAGCTACACTATAGTATAAGAAACTATTAAGTTGAATTTAAAGGAAGTCCACCGGTATTTTCGTGGAGGGAGAGTGTGAAACCATTTTCGATAAAACACTCTCAGAACATCCGACCGGGAATCGAACCCCGATCTTCCCATCATAAGCATTCCAGTCTAATGCAAGAGTAACGCTTTAGTTTATAGTGAGACTATTCAACCAAAGATGTGGGCTATGCATTTTCTTAGCACCAAGTCTTACTACCCGTTCGGGTTATACTCTTATGTACTAATTACACTAATGGTTTTAGGGGTCAGGAAGATTATATTTATAGGAAGTGTACCCGCATTTGGGTGGAGGGATAGTGGAAAATATTTTTGGAAAAACCAGCCTCAATACAACCATAGATAAAGGAATAATACAATAAATTTCTCTATGGTGCAACCCACCGAGATTTGAACCTCAATCTCCCCGTAATCGGCAGTCTAGTCTACTGCGAGAGTAGCGCGTTAGATCACGCGGCCACCGAAGTGGGTCTATGCAGATTTATCTACATCAATAAGGTATTTATGAATGAGGAAATTAAAATTTAGAAAAAGTACCCGAATTTGCGTCGAGTGCGAGTAAGAAACCGTTCAATACACGCTGACGTGATTTAAACCCTGACCTCCTTTGTCGCCAACAAACCAGAACAGACGAGACTGAAGCCTTATTCCACGTGACCACTAGTGCTGGCTACTCTCATTTAAAGACACCGGATAAAGAAGAGTTTTAATGAAACGCACGTGCATTCGGCTGGCTCACAGATGATCATGTCAGTCGGGCCTACGGGTGCTGTGTCAATCCAGCAGGTGGTAGAGGTAGGTTAGGTCGTTGATAGTTCAACTTAGTGCTAGTGCTCTTAGTGACGTGTATATGCTTCCAACCTCTCCAATCTCACGTGCTATCAGCCAGGTTATTGACCATTGCGTCAAAGCAATAATTTACCTTTAGGTTACCTTGCAAGGTAACAAAATTACCTTGGTTGTTTCCACCATGGTGAAGCTTATATGACAGGGCCATGTAATCCGTCAAGATAAAGCTGCTACCTTTCTGGATAAACAAAGTATACATTATCCCTGCGGTTATAGTAGTCGATCACAATTCTAAGGATCTTTTCTCCATTCCAAGTGTTTTTAATGTCAGTATGCTCATCACCAAGGATATGAATGGCTTACTCTATAAATTAGGGGTTTGTACGGTAATTTTTTTTAGAGAAAACGCACCCGCGTTAACGTGAAGAGAGTATTGAAAAAACTATAGTGATAAATCATGTGTGGAAAACCACTACCATTGCACCCGCTTAAGATTATAGTAGTTTATCTCTTTGCGTTCATTCTTATTGAGTGCACTCTATCCAAACCACAATATTCTCATACCCACCGCCTTTGTGTTAAACTTAATCATTCTAAACAAAATTATTTAGTTATTAAGTGCTGCGAAAGCAATTCAAGCGCAATGAACCCTTTGCTCGTGTTAAAATGCCTAAAAAACTAACACATTGAACGGGAGTTCTCGACCTTCTCTAACGAAAGAAACAGTAAAACTATGTGTTCGCCTTGAAGGACTGGCAATATTCAGGGATTGGAGGGAAATCTAAGATTTTTTCATTGCAGATTTTACTAGGATTTCATTTATATTGTAGACTTTATTTCACAGATTATTAGGGGAGGTTTAAGGTCACTTTTTAGAAGCGAAGCTCAGTCGAAGAGAAGTTTGAATACATGTTAAGTGCAGTCGAAGAGAAATTTGAAACATGTTAAGCGCAGTCGAAGAGAAGTTTGAAACATGTTAAGTGCAGTTGAAGAGAAATTTTAAACATGTTAAGCGCAGTCGAAGAGAAGTTTGAAACATGTTAAGTGCAGTCGAAGAGAAATTTTAAACATGTTAAGCGCAGTCGAAGAGAAGTTTGAAACATGTTAAGTGCAGTCGAAGAGAAATTTGAAACATGTTAAGCGCAGTCGAAGAGAAATTTGAAACATGTTAAGCGCAGTCGAAGAGAAGTTTGAAACATGTTAAGTGCAGTCGAGTTCTATTAATGAATGAACTTAAGTAAACTTTAATACGAACTATTTAAAAACCAAGCTGATTCTCAGAAAATATTATTTAAAGGAATTTTCACACTTATACCTAAAATATAAATATAATTCCCCCCTGTCCCCTCAAAGGCGTTTCCTTTACAAGTAGTTTCTAAAAACAGTTCACCCCTTTCAAACCCCTAAAAAACCCCTTCCCACAAAAGCATTTCTTCACAAGTAGTTTTAAACTAGCTCACCCAAAGTAAGTCTTATCTAAAGAAGGAAATATTATTTCTTAGCAAATTTGCCTAACCTTTCATGGCAATTCGTCACTGTCCCGTCACAACGCGAGCTCTGCGTCGAATAGAATAAGGTATTTTAAAAAAATGTAATGTTTTTATATTGATGTGCTCTTTATTGATCTCCTAGTCGCATTGAAAGACACGCCTGTTTACAACTCAAACATTACGACAACATGCTAATCCTAAATAATTGTCATAGGGCCGTGAAATTATTCATTACAATTTAGTTAAAAGACACGATGTTTACTTAGCCAAACCCTTTCATGTTTCAAATCGTCGCAAACAAATACAAACAAATAACGTTCGTACATAAACACCGCTAACTAGCGTGGTCCATAGTAGCCATTACGTGGCTCAAGATTGTAACTGAAGGAAATTAGTCCGTTATGAGTGATATTTTCTCTAGCACTTATGATGTTGGACACTCTTAAGGCAACATGAGTTGGAATAAATTAATATTGTTGAAATGCCAGTATAAGAACCCAGAGGCATAGCGAGAAGAGATACAAACATCCATGTTTTGATTGTACGGTACATAAGAATTAATTAAACATTTTATGTTTTATCTCCTGTGGCAGATTTAAACACGCTTTTACATTCTACTTTTCCCCCTTGAAATGGCTAATTAATTTTAATAAAACAACAAGAAAATTGATATTTTATTTAAATGGAATGACAAAACATTCTATAAAAATTGTTAAAGTATAATATAACATAACAAATTTACCAAAAATAAGACTAAAAATATAGCATGTAATTTCGATAAAATGTACTAAATTCTGTTTATATTACTAGATTTATTCAAAATATGCGAAAACTGTCTACTGCATGAATCGTTGACGCTACTGGGGCTAAATCCAACACGAACCTTTTATGTACTTACCTTGTAGGAGCAGACAATTTTTTTATCAACCACCAAACAGTGAAAAGTAGGTAATTTAACTTTTAGTATTTTATTTTTAAATATGTACAACATTATACAATTATTGTTATCGTCTTCCTTTGAGTTTATCATGTCATCCCTAATATTTAAATATATTTTTGACATTTTGTTTAGCACTTCGGAATCAACCATAACTTTTCTGTGAATAGACATTAATGCCAATTCATGAAGTCCATTCTGTGAAGGGGAGTTTCATAAAGTAATTCTTAAGCCACCTTAAACTGGGGATCAAGGGGACGCAAAAAAAAAACACTAAGGTTTTTTTTAATAGTTTTTATAGCAAAACATTTTTGGCTAAAATAAATAAAATATTGCCTAGTCACAGACATTTAGTTTAATTTTCTTCACATGGTAACCTCATCAGTTGTTGGATATCATTCTGTCAAGGGGGTCCTGGAGTTTGATGACAACTTTTCCCCTTGATTTAAAAAGTTTCTTATCTAATGTTGCTATGTTCATGACAGATATTCAACAACTGCTGATATCACTATGTGAGGAATATGTTTTTACGAAGAAATATTTTATTTATTTTGGCCAAAACATATGTTTTGCTATGAAAACTGTAAAAATACTGGACTTTTGTTGCGTTCTCTACCTCCCCCCCTTAATGAGGGGAAGGCCCTTTATGCTTGGGCAGTAATGTCATCGCTAATTTAATAAAATTGTGTTCAGTCGGAAAAGTTTTTTTTTTTCACATTCATTGAGGGCACTCATGAAGTCGCAGAGGTAGTAAGATATTTTTATCCATGTTCTTTTCCACGTATGAACTTCTCCAACGAACTCTGCAGTTATCGGTGATGCATCATTGGGTCACTGATCTGACACCGTTTTACAACATACTTATATTTCGTTGTCAGTGAGTTTTACACATTTTTCTGGGAGTGAGAAATTAAGCTTTTACAAAGTACGGTATTTTTGTGGTTTAGAAATATTTAATTACTTTTTATTTCTTAAATAAAAAGGTCCAAAAACTGTATATACAGGGAAACTACAATAATATTCAAAATTGTTCATGCTAGAAGTGTAATTAGACCTAGTAGTTTGCCTACTACAAAGTCGATGCATCTGAATTGTACCTCCCAAACCTCAGAAATTTGCTGAACCTCGCGGTAAATGACCTCAAAGGGGGTTTCGAAATCAGCCCTCATTTGTTGAATTTCCACTTTCAACAATTCAGCATGATTTATAGCAGAAGCAAGATAATGAAGGAAGGTGTATAAATCATGCGCCAAACCAAAAACTTTGCTTCATCAACATTTAGTTGTTTTTTTTGTCTTTGGTATTATTTGAAAAGTAATTTTATTAGTTATAATATAATTTTTGGTGAAATAATTATTTGTTTTATTGTTAGTTGTATTGTGAAATAAAGTATGAAATAGTTTGATAATTTTTTAATAGTAAATAATTTAATTTTTTGAGCCTTTTGTGTCAGGGTGGATGAAATTATTAGTAATTAATTTATTTATCTCGATTTACTAAGATTTAATAATATATGGTAGTTAATTTGGCTAATAATCAAAGCTGTAGTTAAAACAAAATGGTTTAGATGATGATTCTGCATAATTGAAATTTTGAATTTCGCTCGACGCTTCCAAGACTGAGAACCAAAGTTCCTTGAAGAGAATAATAGAATTCAGGTGCTCAACCCAACGAGTTTGGCAGGACTTGATAAGGTGCGTTCTCCGTGAACCATTATTATCTTTGGGAATAATGGTTTTCAACACTGTGCCATGTTTAGTTGAAAGTATAAAGAACCAATAGTTATTTGCAATATTTACTTTCATGTTTAATTTAAACATTTATTGAGGTGGGAACATCTCCCCCACCCTGGCTACGCCACTGGAAGAAACTTTTCTGGTAGTTTAAAACTTTATTATATATACAGCTATGTCATGTATTGGCTTTACTTGGCTTTTTTCAATTTATCTAAAGGAATCTTCAATATATGGCTGGGATATTGAAATAGTTCTTTTCGGGCAATGTTTATTGTTTTAGGTTACTAAAACGGTTTGTTCTCTTAGTTATGGTTTGAACATTCTGTTGACATGAACTTTAACTAAATTATTTATCACTTCAACTCTTACACAGCATAAAGTCATATTGTATGGCAATATTATATTCCTAAGCTAAGCCATAATTACAGTGTTGTCCTACGCTTAGCCATGGTCATATTACGTGTCCACGTTTAATCAAGATACTCTTGACTTCCCATACAATGATCAGGTCAAGTTTCAACATTTTATTTTAAGCAGGAGCCAGTCCAATTAATACAAAGGAGCTGTACCCTGGATCTTCCGCTTGTCCACCTAAATGTGTCAAGTGTTTCCACGAACGCGATGGATACAAAACCTGTTAGTAGCTCGGGATTGCGAATGTGTGAAATGTGTTTACGCTCTCTAAGATGTGCGAGATCGTTTAGTACCGCTCCAGTGTTTGGCTACGTTGTCCAGGAGGGTTGTTGTCTCTATGACTCAGGGAGTCACCGAACACTATATAATCATTTCCTCCTCCACCGCCAGTATTCTCTTTTGGGTGTAGGTTTCTGGTGATACTGCCGAAAAGATTATAGCGATGAGATTTTTCCAAAAAAACTCCGCAGTGGTGCAAACTACCAAGTAATTGTAAGGTCAAGTCTAGCGGAGGCGGACCCAAGAGCCTTTTAAATATATACTCATCATAATCATCATTATCATCATGTTGTGTGTTGTGGGACGATTGGGGGGTGGTTACCAAATACTCAAACCAACTTTAAAATTATTTGAATTATCTTACTTTAGGGTAATCTGGAAGAAAATAATTTTTAAAAAATTGCGTTTAGAACAAAGATGAGAATTTTTCGGTAAATTTATTCAGATCGTTAAAGCCCAGGGGACACTCGTTAGGGATTTTATTGTAATAGTGACATATCATCTGGTCAACAGCAGACCCGGCGTTAGTGACACATTCAACCGCCGAGTGCTGTAGTCGATACACGAGTAAAAGGAAAGAACTGGAATCACTGTTTTTGCTTTATTAGAGCTCATTGATTGGTTTCCATTTTTTTTAAACTAACATTTTCAAGAACGGAAAATTTTCCAGTAAAAAATAAGGGAAGATTTTGCCTCTTGAATATGAAAACCTTACATCTGATTTATTCTCGTTTTCAAACATAGCACACATTAAAAATATATGAACCGACTTTAATAAAAATACAGAACTATACTGTAATCGTTGGTAGTTATCAACCAATGCATTGACAGCAAGACTTTGTATACGTTGGCATACGGTTGCTCGCATACCAGCGGTGACGATCTCTTTCACCAATTAAAGTGAAAGCTTCACACAAATGGCGTGATTATGACAGCTAGCTATAGCGCAGTTAGGCTTAGTTTGCTAATTTTGTTTAATGAGATGGCGTGATGCTCGTAAGTTTAGCCCCCCGGGCACGTATGTTGGTAGACCTGTAATCAAGCCATAAGAAGCTGGCCGCGTGGTAAGCGGACAACATTATGGAGATGAAATGAAAGGCAAGAACGTCCGTCTTGATATGTCTGGGGAAGTACCATGCAAGGTTTCTATCGTGCTATATTTTATTAGGAGAAAACGAGAGTTTGTCTAGTTCTATTAACTAACAAGTGGTGAACCCATACATTTTACTTGGGGGGGGGGGGGGGGGAAATGGAGCTTACAATGTATCCACATTATGTATTACCTTTATATTTTTTAAATTATCTCTGTATTTTTTTTTACCATATGGAACCTTAAAGACGTTGCCTACTTGGTAATTTCAAATCTTTTTTGCGAAGTNGGGGAATGGAGCTTACAATGTATCCACATTATGTATTACCTTTATATTTTTTAAATTATCTCTGTATTTTTTTTTACCATATGGAACCTTAAAGACGTTGCCTACTTGGTAATTTCAAATCTTTTTTGCGAAGTGGGGTTGCACTTTAACTTGAAGCGCTTGGACACTCAAAGCACTATCACACATAAAAGTCGATTTACGAAATAGAAAAAGATTGAAGGAATCGCGTATTTACCGCTCTTTGTCGTTGCATTTGCCAGGGTGTTCGGCTCAACATTTTTGTCTGCCTTTTCGAATTTTGAAGACTTTTTATAAATAATATTTGTCCTAGCCTTACTGATATAACGCAGGTAAAGTCTGTTCAGCGTAGGAATTGTTTTCTGAAAGGCCTTTTTCCCTACCAAAAATATATTATATAGTAGTATATTGGTAAGAAAAAAGACCTTTCAGAGAGTAATTCCTACCGTGAATGGAGTAGGGCATATTTTCGCGCGCTCTTGATTGCCATCTGCCACCACTTTTCCACCAATTCAAGTGTCTGCCATTATTAACATTGAACATAAAACTTTGTTACCACACTAAAAGTCAACAAGTTTTTGAAATGATTTATTTTACCCCTTTGCCGCAGCCCTCACCAGTCTTCACCGCCGGAAGCCAGGCAGGCGATGTTAAGAGATTATAGTTACATGAATTATTTTCTTACTGAAATAACCTAACTATTTTGGTCGCTGTCTCTGTCTAATATAAGCTTTAACGGCGCGGGATGGTTAGTTTTGGAATGTAGGTAAACAGAGTGTAGAAGACTGCCATCCTTAACATTGGTGGTTCCCATAGTAGTGGCTATGGGCGCTTTACATCTATACTCATCGTGTAAAAGAGTTATTCTTACCGGCCTTCCCTGATGGTGCAAATCTCCTCCGCCATGTGCTATAGGTGTAATGTGTCTCTAATCACGTGTAATGTATGGTATGATTCATGAAATATGATCAAATGTCCTATAGGTATGAGGTATGAAGGGTGATCAAATGTGTTATAAATATGATGAGTGTGTAATCAAATATAATACATGTTACGATTCATGAAATATGATCAAATGTGCTACAGGTATGATGTATGACTCATCAATAAACGATGTTCAAATGTGTTATTATTATGGCGCATTACTATTACATGTATGCTGTATGTCTATAACTAATGAATGCTAAACAAATGTATTCTAAGTATGATGTATAAATAATGATTAGATATCGTTTAAATACGATCCATGGTATGATCAATGAACTACGATTGAATGTATTATATGTATGATCAATGTAAAATGATTAAATATTTTGCAGGTACGAGGTATAGATCTATATATGAGGGGCTAAAATTATTAATAGCACCGCGTCTTACTACCCGTTCGGGTTGTACGCACTTACGCTAATGTGCAATGGTAGGGTGATCGTGAGGTGAAATGGAGGACCTACAGTTTAACGTGGGATCCGAACCATGGTGGAGGCCTGGCATTCCACGAGGAGGTAAAAGTTAGCAAGAGGGGTTGCTCTTTCAGAGAGAGTGTGTGTATTTTCAAAACAAGAGTCTGTTTGGTCGAGCATACCTCGTAAACGTATGTACAGTGTAGGTGGTCAAAAGTAGAGGAAGATTGAGATTGGCATACCTGTCAGAAAAGGTATGGGGAGACTCCTTTCTCCGAGGTGTTATAGTCGTTAAAAGTATGCACGAGAATGAGAAACTGCATATATTATGCATACGCATTATATTCAAGGAAGAAAGGTAAAACGTTTAATGCAGTACTATAAATTAAGGATGAGACTTATAGTAGGGATGATAATTTACCGTTATGGGTTCAAGTAGTCAACCATTGCAATGTTAGTAAAGGTGGGAGTGAGTGGCAGGGAGGACAGTGGGTCACCTACAACCGTCTCGTATGAAGAAATATGTCATGGGACAAAGTGTGTGTGTGTGTGGGGGGGGTTGCTCAGAGGGTGGGACCTCCTCTCCAGGATCCCATATAGGCTCGGTTGGTTTCCCTGTTTCCTGGTATCCTCTCCAGGATGCCATATAGGCTCGGTGGTTTCCCTGTTTCCTGGTATCCTCTCCAGGGAAACTGAACAAGAATTTCACGGTCTAACACCCTCGGATATCGCTTAACGATGGCGACTTTGCTCTGTGATGTAAAATTTATTTTTTCTCCTACTCTTCAAGATAAAAAAAATAAAGTTTTGAAAACATTGGGATATTCTTTGAATTATTTAACTATTTAGTATTTTTGTTTTAATGTTATAACTTTAAAACCCGCTGATTAAAACGTAAATACACTAATATAATTATGAAATACTATCTAGACTTGCCTTTACGTCACAATTAGGCTTAATGTAAAACTGTTTACCTTTTGAATATCGCCACAAGTCAGATCTTAAAATACAGCTGATTCATTCAGCATAACATCAGGTAACGTACAGTACTGTACTGTACAATCAGTAGACACTTACCCTAGGTGGTTACGTGGTTTAAGACGTCGAGCTCACAGAAGAGTGTAACGGGGTGATTAAATTCGAATCACGGACAAGTACACTGGGGCTGGTTTTACCAAGCGAAAGATGGCTTATTTAATAAAACTACCTTCATTTTTTTAACTCTACCCATAAAAACGAATACAACAAATAGATAGACAGATATGCTGGTTTACATAAGCCCATTTTTTTTTCTGAAAACTAAAAACCAGTGTGTTGGCAAATTAAGTCAATTTGTTAGCCTTTCTTCATTCAAGTTTACATATTTCAAAGAGAAGACTATTTTCTATCCAGTTTTATATCCTCCAACTGCGCGTGTGGGAAAGTGTGCCCCTAAGGGCGTAACTGTATCAAGCGCTGCGGAGACCAGGCCCCCGAGATTTCTCATTTTGCACTCGAATCTATCCAACTCGAACAGTCTAAAATGTTGATAAAACATGGATGAAAATAAGTCGTATTTGAGATGAGTCTTCGAGAAAATTACCATTCGAGTGTTTAATGTTGTACGTACTAATTTCTCATATTGGAAACTAACTTCCTGTAAGTTAAACCAGCCCCAACATAGGAAAATACATTGCTATTGTTGCTTCTAGCCCATGAAACATAACTTTCTTTCAGATTATTTAAATAGTATCGTCAGTATTCTGTTTGATCATAAAGATCTTTAATTTAATTTATGTTGAGCTTTTTCAAAAATATATATTTTGAAGAAAGGTGCATTTATTGATAATATTATACTTTATTTAGTCCATACATTATTTATTGAATTGATTAATATGGGATGAAGTAACTTTGTACAAAAGAGGATACTATCTGACAATATTTTGACAATTGGTAGTCAAAATCATTAAGATAATTATGCAAACAGTCAATAGTCATTTTTGTGTTTCTGTACATGATCAACTATATCGCATAGTATCATTGTGATTTAGTGATTAATTTTAACTTTCCAGATAGGCCGACTACTTTGCAAGAACATAAATAGGCCTGAGTGGCTTTGCACTGTACATACTGTAGAAAAATAGTGCAGATGATCAATACAGTCCCGCCATAGCGTCTTTTACTAGTTTGTCTTTTAAATAGTAACCAGCTAACAGAGCACACAAAATAAATTATATACAGATCTGTTATTCAACCGATCGTACTATACAACTGCGTAGCCCGGAGCTACGCATCATCACACCTGTTATTCAACCGATCGTACTATACAACTGCGTAGCCCGGAGCTACGCATCATCACACCTGTTATTCAACCGCTCGTACTATACAACTGCGTAGCCCGGAACTACGCATCATCACACTCAAGAAATTGCAAAGGACCCAAAACAAAATCCTGAGAACGATCACTGAGACAAACTACTAAACTATAGTAGTCGATTTACACACGATGACAAATAGCAGGCAACTACATAAAACATACAAAGATAGAAAAGAGAAGTTCTGCGGAAAAACTGACACACAAATACAATCATAAGATCTCTAGGATGCTACGACACAGACGAGCACAGGAAATACAAAAGACCCAGGCTGGCATAGTGATTCAAAAAAATCCTTTAAAAACCAAAAATATTATTAAAAATATATCAAACAAAAAGACATATATGAGAAAATTCCTAGTTGAAAAAAAAAATATAAATAGACGAATAAAAACAATCCCACCCAAGATCATAAATTAAAATGTATTTAAAATATATAAAACAAAAAATACTTAGATGGAAAAATTACTAGTTTAAAACAAAAATGAAAATACAAACCTAGATAGTAAAACTTCTAGAAAAAACAAACAAATTTAACTTGCCATGCCAGAAAGCAAGGTGGACGTGAACTGCTTTCTAAATCCCACCCTTCCAAATCCTAAAAATCCCATCACACTCAAACTCCCATCATTCACAAACTCATGTCGCTCCATTAACAACCTTTGTCCACACCGGGTCCTGTATATTTACTACAAGATTAAATTCTTGCTGCAACCACTGATATGTGGTGAAAGGGCCGACCCACCACTTACAAATCATAAGAAAAGAAAATTCGGCCAAACAATATTCCCATCCTTAAGAAAAAAAATCCTAAATATTCCGAGAAACCCATCAATCACCCACAAATCGATCATTCCTAATATACCAACCTACCTCATAACAAATCCCTCCAAACTCCTAAATCACAGCGACATCACTCATAATAACAATTATAACACTCACAGGCTACTAATTTATGATAAATAGTATTTTATTGCAGTATCACTCCAAGGTTTCACCCTCATACCATGAGGATAAGGGCTAGCGACTGCTGCCTGTAACTCACAAATCAGTCCTATGTACCTTTACAGGCCAGGCGACTCTTTCTGTCCCTGGCAGGCTCGGAGCAGACAACACCCGAAAGGTGCTAGCATTGTAAATTCAAATAAATGGCCCATTTACTACATTTTGTTTCTTGTTTGTTCTATAATTGCGAGTCAACCTAATTATCCACGCGCCATCTTGATCAAAAACCCTTCTAGATAATACAATTGGAGTGGACATATCGTTCGAGTTAAACTCTAATAGTCAGGGAATGCCAGGTTGGAAACTCTAGGGCTGGAAGCACTTAGAGATGCCAAGGATTACACCTCAAGGTTGGGTGGTCCTTCACACCGCGTGCCAACTTTCTTCCGGTCGGTGTCGGTGGCCCGCTCATCCACGATACACTCGAGGAGTTTTATCTTACTTTCATCGGGACAACGTTCGTCTCTGCGGCTGCCATAAAACCAATAGTGCGACTTTGGATAGCAAGTTTTGACTGCCTTTGTATCCAGTGACCTCACTTATTTTATGTATTGGGGTATTTAACGCACTTTTAATGAACCATTTGATCATCTCAGTGAAAGACTTACAAACTAACTTAATTTTTATATGAGACACAAAACCCAGTCCTCGGATCGTCAATTCGTCGATGTGAAAGGGAAGCCTCCATTTCACAAGCTATAATTACTATGATCGTGCCAAGAATCTAACCCGGGATCCTTAACTACTGATCAAAGATGCCTCTTGGACTTTTTATGGCGAGAACTTTGAAGGTGTCCCTTCTCTTCCTAATCTCAATTCAACCCTCCCCCCCCCACCCTTGTTCTTAAAAATGTTTAGGTTAGCCGTATACTACAACGCTATAAATATATAAAACTACTTGATTAAAAGAAGTATTAAACCTTATAGTTTTTGACCCGTAACAGTTGGAACATGGACAAAGGTGTCGGACTCGCCGTGTGTATTATGCCGGTGTGGAGGTGGTCAGGACTTGAGTTCCGGTTGAATGTACTGAGTTATTTCCTATCTCTGAGAGCACAACTGCGAGTATATTTCCTTTAAATTATATCTCCCAAATTCATATCCAACGAGACAAATTAAATGGGAATAGCCTGGTAAGATGTGATGAATAAAAAGTAATTTGAGTAAATTAAGTGGTTATATGAACCTGACTTAAACTAAGAAGTGTTCTTACGTAATATATTCTGGCGTTTACATTTCATCCCTGCTTGAAATAACACTTTTAACTATCTACTCGAACCGCTATGGTGGCGTAGTTGGCTAACGCGTTTGTTTCGTGTTGAGCTTGACTGCCGAGGACGGGGAGATCGAGGCTCGAATCTCGGTCAGGTGAACTGGGGGTGGTTTATTCTAGATGGTTTTCCACTCTCCCTCCACACAAATGTGGGTTCACTTCCCCTATATTCAACCTTCCCAATTCCTAACCCATTAGCGTAGTTAGTACTTAAGCGTATAGACCGAACGGGTAGTAAGACGCGGTGCTAAATAAATAAAAAAAATACTAAAAATTCTTGGCAAAGATAACTATACATACATCACTAGATTATAAATAATATTAATAATAATAATAATTTATATTGGGAGCGCCTCTGTGGTCTAGTGGTCAGATTTACTGGCTACAGATCCAGAGGTCCCGGGTTTTATCCCTGGTGCTTCCAAAATCTTTCTGTGAAGCAGTGAATTTGGAACAGAGTCAACTCTGCCTCGTGAGGACAAATGAGCTACTTGAATGGAAAAGTAGCGGCTCTGGTCTAGAAAACTGAGATTAATGGCTGGAGGGTTCGATGTGCTGACCACTTGACACCGTATATCCGCAAGAAGTTGGTTCTATCTTCACCAGCAGACGGCGGCTGCTCGGTCGGTATAGCTCTATTGCAGGCTGTTCCCATGGTTTTTTTTAGTGTATATTGGAGGATAGCCTGAACGGTTAATAAGACGCGGGGCACGAAATAACGATTGGGATGCCTTCCAACCTGTATGGATGTAATCACCCCACGTCACCTTGGCTCTCTAGAGTAACCCTTGAGAAAGTCCAACATCATAAGGTCGCCTTGACATATAACGTACCTTACTGTTAGAGCCAAGTACGGGACAACGCTTGTCATTCATTGTGTCAGCTCCCAGATAAGGCGTAGTCTCTGTCATTGATTGACCTTCCTGATCGACACCCGAGATCAGATGACCTGTGGTCATTAGCACGTCTTGTGACCCTGAGGATGCGGGACAGAGTTCGAGATGTTCTACAAGAGAGGAAACACTAATATCCTGGGACGTCACCAAGGGAACTAAGTTCTTGGTGTAAGCAGATGCATCATAGATGATTTCCCGTGACGTCACCGAGTGAGCTTTGTACTTGACATGATCTCGCAATAGACTGGACTGCCTATAACAGAGAGACCGGCGTTTGAATCCCTGTCGGGCAGGCCCGCTAAGAAGGGGGAGTGACTATTGGTACCATGGTACCGGGCGCGTAACTTCCAGGGGCCTTGGCCCGTACCTGAAATCCAGATTCACGAATTTTTTTAATTATAAGATAAAAGAAAATACATTAATTTTCTATCCATACTAAGGAATAGGCAGTTCTACCGCTGTGGTTTCCCACGAAGGAACTCACTGGCATTTGTCACAATTAGATCCTTGGTTCGGGCTAGTCTTGTCCTTTGTTTCAAAGTGTTAGGAAGTTTCACGGTTTCATGTTTCAAATTTTGTACTGAAATTAGATTTGGCACACAAAGAGAGTCAGGCAGAAAATCAAATTCAATTTAAATTTAAGTATTTCATCATGTGCATAACATTTCAGTGTTAATTTACGTAATAATTTCCGGACACTGCTTTTATTTTGTGAAAGTGAAAACAAAGTTTATAAAATGTACAAACTTAAGTTTATCAGTGAAAGAAGAACAGGGGGAGGGAGCATTTCACCCTGGAAATAATTTGTCCCCTTCCTTGATTAAAATAAACTTCTCCCTCCCCTAGAATAAACTTGCTCCCCCCTCTAGATTTAGTTCACTCTCCTCTGATATTCTAGAATATGAAGCCCCCTTGACTGGAATAAACCTACACCCAAGGCCGTAGCCAGCCATTAATTTCAGGGGGGTTTTGGTGGGCACATCCCCCAATTGCCGGAGGCTAGAAAATTTATGAATATTAAACACCTCTAGAAGACCCCTAATTTGTACTTGTACCTTAATTTTGATATTGTTTGAACCATAAATAAAGCCATATATATCTTTTCATAAAATTTCGGGGGGTTGAACCCCCAAACCCCCCAACTACGGCCTTGCTGTCACCCATTTAAATTTATTTTGTTCCCCTCTGATATTCTCAAAAATGAAGCCGAAAGATGGCCTTGAATCAAACTACAAATACCTTTTAGAGACATACGATTTTCAAAAAACTTTCTGGAACGGGCCCGTTATAATTAGCTTCAAAAGAGATTTGATTTTAGAAGAGTTTCCAGGCAAGGACACGCCAAATAGCCCATTTTTAAAAACATTACTGGGGGAAGACTACTTCAAATAACATTTATAATAGGCGTCTAGTTTTAGACGAAGACTACTTTAAATAGCTTCAAGAGACATTAAAATTTTTAAAAAATTCGGGAGGATGACTTCTCCAAATATATTCTAGAAGAATCTAGTTTTCAAACATTTTCTAAGAGAGGACCATTCAAAATATCTTCCAGAGATATAAGATTTTCAAAGAGTTGCTGAAGGAGGACATTCTCATTAGCTTGTAAGAGCATCCAAATTTTAAATTTTTTCTGGAGGAGAGCCACTTCAAATACCTTTAAAATCCGTGTAATAAAAACAAAGTCTAAAAACCACTTTAAATAGCTTTTAAGGGCATCCCAATTTCAAAAGGTTTTTTGGGGAGGACCACTTTAATTAGCTTATAAAAGAGTTTAGTTTAAAAAAATCCAGATAAGGGTCGCTCTAAATATTTTTTAGATATTTGATCGGAGAGGGTACACAAGTCCCTCTTTGGCTTGGGGGTCAAAACCCCTCCATTTTTTTATAACTGCCTTCTAAACAAATAGGGTTCAGATGCCACTGAGGGAGCTTTGACCCTGGTACCGGACCCGGTTTGAACACCTGATAGGTCTGCTTTCGGGCGCACAGAGAGAGATTTATTCTATATGGCTTTCCACTCTCCGTTCCCGCAAATTCGGGTACAGGTTCTATACATTTATAACCTTCCTTATCCCTGACACATTAGCATAGTTAGTCGAATGCGTACAAACCAAACGGGTAGTAAGAAGCGGCGACAATAAATATTTTTCATCTCATGTAGGCTCACGTGATTCTGAACAGGTTCTTGTTTCATTGTTGTGTTTAATTTCTCGCTATACGCACGCGCGAAGTGCTAAATATTGCAGGAAGTGACGTCAATGGAGTTTTTGTCTAGAGCAGTGTTTCCCAAACCCAGAGTCGCGACCAAAATGAGGGTCGCAATGATATGCCAGAGAGTCGCGGGAAGATTTCTAAAAATAGTCAAATTTTTTAAAAATATTACAATAACAAACACCTCATGTATTATGAAGAATGGATGCATTACTGATGAAAGGAACAGCGTTGAAATAACGTTTTGAAACCCTAATCTGAAGAACGAACCCATTATGACTTTGAAATGCTCTTTACCGTCTTATAACAGTATAGCCTTTAGTAGAATGATTTGCGCTGTACTCTGTCCATAAACATAACAATAAAACTCGAAGAGCTCACCTACAAAATGAAGTAGAAACACGGTTGTCACTACAAAACTGTTTTTGTCACTTAAACACTTTGCAGTGAAGTCATATTTTCATGGGAAAATATTTTTTAATTCTCTATTGGTAAAATTACAGAGCTACAGAAATTAATTCAATTTAGTTCATAACATATATCCATACAAAATCAAAATAACTTACTCCAACAATGAAACAAGATTATATTAGCCACTGAAAATAGCCATTTTAGTCACATACCGAACATACTAACAGTCACATTTTCGCTATAAATTGTTATTTATATTTTGTCTGATTAAAGAGTTATTGAAATTAATTAAAGTTATTAATTCAATTTTTGTTTTTAAAAGTAAAAGCTTATTCAATAAAGTTTATTAAGTTAACTAATATATAAACTATAGGCAATGTAGACTGCATGTAATGACACTAGGCTCGCCTGGCTGGGAAAATATTATATTTAGGGTTGCGATAAAAAAGTTTGGGAAACGCTGGTCTAGGAGGATATCGTCAATGAATACAGGTACCGATTAGGTATAGCTAGAACACAAAGTCTCAAACGGCTTCATTGCCATAGGTCCTACTACAGATTATTACTCTGAAAATACAATTAATACGCACGCAGACAAAGGCTGGTCTTGTTTCCAGGTGACGGGCAGGTCGAATTCCTATTCAGACCCGGTATACTGAGGATATTTTCGTGTTTTCCCACTCTCCTTCCACGTGAACACGGGTACACTTCCTCTTAGTTCCATCTTCTTCATCCCTGAATGGGCAGTAAGACGTGGGATCCACAACGGGGGTCACGTGGAGGGATGTGGAAAAAGTATCTATACTTTACCATTATCGATATTTTCCTTTCGATACTAATAATTATTTACTCGATACATTTGTTTCGATACTTTTACTCACCGAGTACTTAAACTTCGGTATCGGATCGGTATAAAAGAAACAATCATAAGTACGAAATGTATGTATTGTGATATAATATTTTTATTCCCACTCTCTGATAGCCTGATTGAAAGTAACATCTCTTCTACTTCGTTCGAGAATGAGCTGGAACAATAGTTCCCAAACTGTGGGTCGTGACTCATTGGTGAGTCATGAGTCGACTTTTGCTGATTTTTAAAATGTAAACATTTTGTAATTTGTCATTGTAAAATAAGCGTGTTACGTTGGTTTGAGCATGTTGAGAGGATCAGTGTGGATTGAGTAACGAAGCAAATATATGGTGATAGTGTGTCTGGATCAAAAGGAAGAGGTAGGTCATGTAATAAGTGACGAATGTGTGAAAAAGAGAAACATTAAGAGTTTTAAGGAATTAAAGAGCATGCATGACTTGGTTTATGGATGTTGTTGAAGCGAAACGAGTATGCAAAGATAGGAAAATCTGGAGAAAGTTAGTGAGGATGGAAAATTTACGGAGTTGTTTTTTGAGCTATATACACAGTTTCTTGCCTATCCTGTAAGGGAACGGCGTGATTAGATATGTATGCATGTGTGTATGTATTTATGTATGTATGTATGTATGTGTGTATGTATGTATGTATGTATGTATGTATGTAT
>CABFWB010005563.1:0-16416 GCA_902151455.1 Timema bartmani | reverse complement strand
GATTAAAAAGTATGTGATCATAACTTCACCACTACCAACGAGTCACTATTTGATAGGCTCTTCTGGTGTATGTATATATACATTTATATATAATCATATTTATGTGTACAAAAAAGTTGAAAAAAGATTTAAGATAAGTAAAAACAAAGTAAAGAAAATTTCTCGGTCCAAGTATTAGAAAAGTGATATTTAGTAACCAATAAGATTCAAATTTCATGAACATAATAACTATACAGTCATCATTATTTCAACCTGATCTTTATTGCTAATTTTTCATTCACTTTAAATATAGAGTAATATTGTGATCAAAACATCGGAACTTGTTTGGATTAAAGGTTTGCTTGTATTTTATTTTGTCCTACATAACTACAAAACATATTAGAAACTCATTGAATTCATGTGTATAAAATATTAGAAATATTAGGCCATTCAAATAAAGGATGAGACTAATCAAGCCTTTTCAATGTTACTGGTTGCGAGAATTATGATCAAATTATTTTGATTTTTTTCCCTAAAACTTACCCCCCTCAGCAAGATATCAGGAGGGCAATGTGCCCCCCCCCCCCTAGTTCCGACGCCTATGTTGAAAAGGGTGTTCTTTGATTGGCAGGAGGGAAGAGGGAGTTACGGGCTGTTGTCTGACCAATGTACAGAATCTCAATATATATATTTTTAAAGTTTATCAAAATGGTGGCGAGTGGCAAATATATTTTTTAGTGTTTAAATTTTTAATATTGTTTTAACGGTAAATAAGGCTGTATTATAAAAATAAATGTTAATTTTTAAATAGGGTAGGGGTGACAGCTCTCTCCTCCTGGCTAAGGCCTTGTCACGTGCTACCCTAGAGAGTCAAAGATGGCTGCGTTATCTGTTACCTCGCGGTAGCTTGATTTATTAATTGTAGCTGACAATTTTCACACGTCCATTACAGATTCTACCTTAAAATATAAGTGAATAATGGCCCTCCTCGATATCTCAGTGCTAAGAGCATTGGTGAACTAAGCCAAATACCCTGGCTCTATTCCCATGTACAGGTGTCATTTTTAAATTTAAATGAATATGATATTTAGATGCGGCTATAGCCGTAATAAAATAAAATAAAATATGGTATAATATCTTGTATAATTTTTTCCTTAAATGCCAGATATTTTTCCAGTTTAGTGAAATAAATTATTTTATCCCATGAATTTTTCTATATATCATATTTATGAAAAATAGCCTATAAAATTCACAATATTCAACAATGCTTTCAGCCACATGAGGGGAAAATGTTATTTTGGAAGTCCTTGAAGTAACCACTCATATTTATTATTAATGGATATTATTGAGTTATACTAGCACTCCTATAGTTATTTTACAATAAATAAGTACAGTTTTTTTAATTCATTGAAATATTTTACGCCCTTTGAAAATCCAAGGTCTGCGTCCTTTTGGCGATCCCAATCTGATCCTGTGTAATCGCAGAGAGGCATTTCTAGTTCCGGCAGGAAAATTGGTTTTACTTTTTAGTTTGGAGCCATTCTTGATGAAGCCTCCCTTTTAATTTTGTAATATATCTAGCTAATGTTTGGAATTTTACATCCTTCATGGTTGCAGCTTGGCGTATACCCCTTCCCTTTTAAAATCCAACCATATATTTCAACATTTCCTATTACATCTGCTATTTAACGTAAAAAATAAAAAAAGATTATATAGACCTCAACTGCTTTAAAAGAAAGTTGAATTACAAAGCCGTTATAACAGCAATATTTGGAATAATTGTAAGATGAAGACATTATTTTAAAGAATAATGATTACTGAGAAAAGTGAGACACAACATGGCGAGAAACAGTGAGACAGTCTCACTTCCTTAACATGTTTTGTCTCACTGTTCCTTTGTGACATCTTTTTGGGAAAATGGCTGACACCTTAAAGTACCAACGCAACATAACCAAACTTTACAACATGGTTAGCCAAGTGCTTGTCCTAGCAGATATACTTGGTCTAATATTTCTGAGATTACCTATTATAAATAAATGCACAATTAGACATAATTTTAGAATTTCAGCTCAACATCAATAAAGCAGCTTTTTTAAAATTTAGCACTGCGTTTTACTAACCGTTCGGGCTATACGCTAGCACCATATTAATAATATTTTATTACCTTAGAAATACAGACGTTTTAAATCAGGTACAGGTCACCTACATATCAAAACACAACAAACTATAAAGGACTGACAACCTAAATATGTAAATTCCCTTAAACTACATATGTCTAATTGTACCTACGATTTACTTAATCTAATGTAATATGATTACATCCATTTTCTAGTAATGAGCGTATTAAAATTTATTTAACATTGTATAAATAATAAAGTGTAATGGATATCTACTTATAACATAAAATGTACAGTGCCACCACTCCTAAGATCAGTAGTTCCCACTGCGTGAGGCACTTCCGGGGGAGGGGGACGTGGAACATTTAGGAAATAGCGTTAAAATACGTATACAAATTGAAGATATTTTTATTTAAAAGTGTGCTTGCACATGTTTATTTCCAAGCTCGCCAACCTTGGATTCACCCCTTAACTCTCCGCTCTACCTTCCCCTCAAGCCAAAGGTTCCCAAACCTTTTAGACCAAAGGAGCCCTTGCACCAGAAAAAATACATGCTGGGACCCTCATATCATATTTTACAATAATATTATGAACATTCAATTACGACAATTAGATTTTACAAGTTTAAACGTATATAAACGGTCGGCCAGAGAGGATGCTCCCGCCCTCAGTAGCGATGCCTGGGACGTGACGGGAGGAGTGCCTGACGCCGTGGACTGCACATTCCCTCTATCAATAAATAAAATAAACTCCAACGCCCGTCACAATCCTACCCAGACATAAAAAAAACCCAATGAGACAGGAACAAACAAGTTTGTACAGGAACCAACAAGTTTGGAACAGTGGAAAGGGGAGCACGGGGAAGGGGGAGGGGGAAGCCACCAGCCAATCACAGGCCAGGGATTTCAGCCAATCACAGCGCTGTGATGACGTCACACCATTGTGTAATCTTCACAATACACACTCTCTACAAACAGGGGTCAAAGGTCAAAGGCCAAATTGTGCTGATGGGACATCCTAGGTAGTCAGGTCTGATCCGGATAGTCTAAATTTTGGGTAATACGTGATTTGGGGAATTTTTCACTACTAGGGATGTAAAAAAATAGACATACGCAGTATGTCGAGGAAATAAGATCTTTATTAACAGTATAGTGTAGAATGAGAAACAAGCTGTAAGTTTTTTGTTACAAAGACGTAATAAGGACTACTAAGCCTAATTGTTTAAACAAATCAACAAAATCTACGTATTAACAGAAACTGTTGTGCTACAATATTGTATTTTACAGGACATGATTGTATCATAGCTTTTAAGTTATAATAATAAAGCTTTTTTTAATGTAAAATATTTTCCGCTTAGACCAGAATTTTGGATAATCGCAATTTTGATGAACGGATTTTTATTGTATATTCATAAATTCATTTTTGTTATTGTTGAGGTTAAGACTATTTCTCGTCTTTTCCTACCCTTGCTTAGCTTTTCCTTAATTGTGTAGTTAACAAGGACACACATGGAACATTATAGGAGAATTGTATATAGAAATTATAACCGGCCTCGTAGTCTAGTGGTCAGAGCTCAGATTCCCTGGCTGCTCATCTAGAGGTCTCAGGTTCAATTCCCGGTTGGTACCGGGTGATTCTTCTCCAAAGGAGAATAATTCCCATGGTCACCAGTGTTTGGTTAGCTAGGCTTAAGTTAGGTTAACATTTTCATTGGCTTTAACCCGTCATATTCACTACCATTATCCCCTCACCTCATCGGGACGTAGAAAGAGCCTCCACGAAAAGGATGTACGATTAATACATTTGGGCGTCTCCCGGGCAACGGTACTTAAGTACTGGTTAATTTTTCCGCAAACTGATCTACAGTATCTGTATGTATCCCGGACACGCCATTATCTTAGCCTTTATTCAACACACTGAAATATCGATTGTATATAATATACCAATGGATTCTTACAGTGAACTAATTTAGCATTAATTTGAAGAGTATGGCTGACGCCAGATTCAAAAGAAAGAGAATGTGAGTGTAACTAGGCCAAGGTTTTTCTCCCAACATGAAGAGGGCGTTTGTCTATGTCTACCTTTAGTAGCTATTGAATTAATAATTATATCTCGACTAATCTTGGAGCAAATGGTCATAGGGGTTTGAGTATTGATCATACTTCAGCTCACTATTTTGAGGCCAGTCGTTTTTAGGTTAAAAAATCTACCTTTTGGGGAATATTTGGAGAAGACGTAACATCATAAACCATTTAACTAAACGTATAAAATGAGTATAATATTAACAAGTGTTAAATACTTTGATAATATGTTAAAATTATTATTAAATATTTTGAAATGTACAAAATAAATAAATAAAAAAAATCTACCAAAATTTTGCGATCATATTGGCTATCTTATATCATGAATTTTCCTGTCACCATATTCTCATTTGATTCAAGCCAGCCTTGACCCAAATCTGAATAAATTTTATCTGATTCTAACCAAGCTTGGTATAAACATTCTAACTAGTGATTCATTAATCCATAGCCAGGTATAAACTAAGCAACATGTTCGATGAACTTGTTCAACAAACAATTACCCCGAAACCCAAACATTTGAATGTTCACCGAATTCCAATAAACATGACTTTTGTGGGTTTGCACAGTGTGGATGTATAATGATATAACTCGTTTCTTGTGCGATGAGTCATCTTCTTTTGTAAGATGTGTTCGCTCATAGAGCGATTATACGAGTATTTTAGCTTGTTCAGCGTAGTACTCAACCACCTCCCTGTTACACTTTATTTGTGTCTGAAGGTTTATTATAGCTATGATTGAAAATAATTACATACTTGGCGAACAATCTTAGTCAAAAGAGGACGTAGTGCATTTAATTCAGTTATATGAGTTAAATAAAATTTTGTGATACTGTAAATATGAAGGGTATAATTACAAACTGAGACATCAAGACGCGTTTCAAATATTGCTATTGATTTAGGAGTGTCAGTGGATGAAGTCAAAAATAACATTTATTCCCTTCTTTCCCAATACCGCAGAGAAAGAGAAAAAAATATCTCACAGGTCAGGAATGGCTACCACTGGAAAAAAAAAAGCACCATGATATGCATACTCATACTTCAAATTTTTAGAAAATAAAACATTCCAAGGAAAACCCAGTACAGTTTGCAGAGTGAGTCCTGTGAAAGTACATGTTTAGAATAAGGCAATATTTCTGAATTTGCTGCTGTCACTGAAACATCATCAGGTGTCGGGTCAGGTTTTCCTACATCAAGAAGAATGTAATTTCCAAAAATCGGGTGAAGGAATGTAACGATGGGAGACTACTAGAGGCTTACGGCATAGTGAAAAGTGTTTCTCTTGAATTAAGTAGCCAAAGGAGAGCGATGAACTGTGAACATGTAACATATAGATAAACAATTTAAAAAAAAAGTTGTACGGTGCACCGCACAGACTGTCTCCCTCTTTTTATCTTAAAATAGATATTTACTAAAAACTCGTAAGATTTGTGAAACGAAATAATAGGTCTATACATTGTTGTAGAGAAACTACACCAAAGATCATATATGCACTAATATACAGTATTATTGACTTACTCTATGACATTAAGAACTAGGAACACTGTTACAGAACAATTGAGAAAAGAGAAACATCTTTGTCCATCATTGAGCATCAGAATCGAATTCATTTTCAATATATTATAATATTTGCTTGTAGCTCATAAATTATTGATTTTTATAAAAATATATTTTTCAAATAAAAGATTTTTATTTTTAATAGCACTACAAATTTATAGTGATTAATTGGTTCCTAAGGTCTCTGTTAACCAGGAGAAGGGTGTCCAAAATACGTTTTGTTACCGGTTTGAGATATACACATTTAGTAGAGTAGGATTGAAGAAGGTAGAATTTATCATAACTGTGCCCGCAACTGCGTGAAAAAAACACCTTCACTACATCCGGATGGGATTTGAGCCCCAACCTACGCATCATGGGCACTTCAGTTTATTGGGAGAGTGATAACTGATAACTTGGCTCATGTGATCATCACTTCGAGTTAGATTTTATTTAAATTGGGTATGCACTCACTTAAAACATCATAGTTATGTGGAGCAAAAGAAAGGAATAGGCCATGTAAGACGTGGTAAAATATTGTGGACGAATGTGTGAGAAAGAGAAACATAAGTTTAAAGACTAAAAGAGCATGTATAAATCGGTGTTTGGATGTTAGTGAAGCGAAGGGAGTACCGGTGTGCAAGGATAAAGAAGTGTGGAGAAAGTTAGTGAGGCTGTATTAAGTACCGAGTTAATGTTTTTTGAGCTATATGCAGTTTATTGCCTACCCCGTAAGGGAACGGCGTGATTAGGAAGTAGGAAATGATAATTTGGTTTTGAGCCAATATTTTTTTCCACACGTTTGGGCAGTACGCATATATTTTAACTATGCTGATGTGGTAGGATTGAAGAAGGTAGAGTTGAGACAAAGTGCACACAAATTTGCGTGGAGAGAGAGAGAGAGAGAGAGATAGTGGGAAAACATTTAGGAAAAAACCTCTTCGGTTCACCCAGTCTGGATTCAAGCTCCAACCTTCTCATCACCAGCAAACCAAACTAAATGAGTTTGACGTTCTGTCCGCGTGCCCACCAGTGTGGTCATTTATCCTACTTCCCTTGATAAACCCTAATTTACCACCAATTATATTACCCTTTATCAGTATATTTTATTAAGAAATGGTAAAGAATTTGTGTATTATAAATAACCTAAATATAAAAATATATTTGTGGGTAGACAAAATTTACTTAGCGACTTCATGCAAATAAAAAACTAGGAACAAAAGTGCGAGTTACTGTTGATGGTGCTCTGGCCTGCCTAAGGCTTTGCATAAGTGTCTAAGTTCTTGCATTATTTTTAAAAGTGTTGTATACTATATCTAATATATTAGTCTTAGGGTACTCATACTTTCCCAAAATATTTCCTAGCCACCTCTTTGATTTCATCTCATTTTTCCGAAGAAGTCTAACATAAAATAAATTTTGATTGGTCATTATTTATTATCATAACAAACAAGTCTGTGAAAATAAAGGCAAAATTAATTTTACTAATATAGAGCAAGATAATGGTTTAGTTTGACATCTTTCCATTAAAAAAAATTAATCCAAGGATTACTAAGCCATTATGTTTTGTTAGATTGAAATTGTAAATTGTAACTTTAAATATTAACACAAACCCATTTTAGCTTGGCATATTAACAAGTTAATGCCATTTCAGCTCTGCCCAATTTGTCTTTCAGTCTCCAATCCAGATAAATAATTGGGTCTACTAGAACTTTTTCTGTTCGTATGACTTTTGAAATTATATTCGTGACCAAACACAGCCAAATTTTTTAAAGTTACAGCTATGTATGTTTTAATGTTTATTTCTCAGATCAAACCGTTGTGAATAAATGGTCTACCTCATTGTTTTACAGCTTGGGATACTTGCAATTTCAAGAGTTGGATGCTGGAAGCAATACTACACCCCCCTTTCATGTGAGGAGACTTAATCCCCTACCCTCGCCCCCCCGCTCTGGTTCATCCCTCAACAGTAATTCGTCCAGTCTCGAGTTCAACGCTTGGAAAACTGCGTTCAATGAGGAGATGACTTGTGATCCATTGGAGCATGCTGGGTTGACACCGACTAAGAGAGATGAGATGCTCACCCCAGTCAAGTTTAGGCTCCCTTCCATCAGCACTGCAATAAAGCACAGCAAGAGAAAGTTCCGGGCTTCAGCATCTCTTGACAATCGTAAGGCACTGACTTTATTTTTTTATTCTTCGTACAATAGTTATTAGAGATTTAGACTAGTTACATAGTTGGAGGAAGAGAATAGTAGAAACTTTAAAACATAATAGGAACATGAATTAAAATTACAACTAAGAAACGATGTATTAATTAATTTGGTATGGATTAAAATAATTTGAGCTAGTGGACTAGAGTTTGCGATTATCTTAGTAAGACTTGCTCTATCTATGATGAAAGAATGAGTGTCTTTATTTGAACATATTAAAGTAGAATATAGGTATGAATTTGTAATTAATTAAAATAAACAACGTTTAAGAAAACACTAAATTACTTATTTTTCCATTTAGTTCCTGAAGAATTGGAGGGCGATGAAAATGAGTTTGTTACTTCAAATCCTGACACCTCTCGTAAAGAAGACTCTCCCATTCGTAAAGCTTACAGCAGTCCTGTGCAACGGACACGTAGTGTGTTCAACACAGAACTGGACAGAGATTTCCTAGGTGATCTTAGAGTCTCTAATCCACAGCCTTCACAAGTTAACAAAAGATTGCTCCCTCTTGAGAAGAAAACACCACAAGATGTTGACAATTTCCAACAATATAATGATTTGCTTGGAAACAGCAGCAAGATAGCATGGGAAAATGATACAAAAAAATATAAGCTGAGTGTAGAACTTAGAAAAGACGCGGCGAGCTTGAATCCCACTAAGTCCTCTGTTACAAATACAACTAATGACAAAATTAGAGTGAACCAAGGAGAAGTAGATTTGAATGATGGTATAAATAACAGTAGCTTGACACAATCTAGCTTGAAAATTGAAAACGATTTTAAAATGAGTTTAACTGAAAATTCAGAAACCCCACACATGCTTGCCGTATCTTCAACAAATAATCTTTTAGAATCAGATCCATCTGAAAATAAAATAGTTGGTGTGACAAAGCGTAAGGTTAAAAAAGGGGCATCTCATTTTTCAAGTTCAACTTCCTCCCAATATCCAAGTGGTATCAATCAACATGAAACAAGTCAGTTTGAAAAATCTGACAAAGAAAATTTGATGGAAAACTACCAATGGAACAAGCAAAGAAAGATTGTTGACAAATATTTGACTGAAGGCTCTTCTGATAAACTATCATGTCACACTCCACAGAAGGAAATCGAAGATAAATTTAAACCTTGGAAAAGTCATGAAGACAATAAAGTTGGAAATTTGGCCATCAGCATTGAGCAAACTGGACAAGAAGAGAACACAGAGTCAGTTCAGTACATTTTAAAAGTGCTATCTGGCATACCCGCGAATGGTAAGTGATGTGCATAATAATAATTTGTATGACTATTGGCAAAATTCTGAGTGTTAGGACACTCTTCACTGCTCCCCTCAATTCATATCTCTGTGGATTTATAGGCTGGTAGCATTACTTGGAGTATAGTTTTGACAAGGTTTGACTCCATTGATAACGTTTCATTTAACTAACATTTAGTTGTAAGCACTAAATTGCTTAAATAAATATGAGATTTAGATTCACGTGATGATGACTCCACAATAGTTTCTACACTTTTGGTAATTCATCATGCATAATATTGAAAGTAGGTAGGTAGGTATTATTTTGCAAGCTGATTGATGAATTGATTGATTGATTGATTGATTGATGATTGAGCAATCTGATATCAAACTTCTACATTTGTAAACAATAAAATATAACTATTGATATTAGGTAAATAAACATCTTTATTTAACATTAACATTTAGTTCAACTAAATCAAATTGGTTAAATATATTAAAAAGTACCATATATTTTAATCTAGGTAATCTTAAAAATCAGTCAATATTGTGATAAAAACAGTAGGATTTGAATAATTACTAAAAAATAAAAATTATATTATCAACCCCTCAATTATAGATTTTAGATTAGTTGCTGAGCCAGTGACCCCCCCAAAATACGCTGGTAGTTTAGTGAAAAACCCATTCACATTCATCATAAGTAGACATATTATTTCAAACACATCTTTTTAATAAATACTTATAGTGTAATTAACAAAAAAAAATTGTAAGAAATGATAATTTAAATAGGTTTATAGTTATCTTACGATACATTATTTAAAATGTATATTATTCAACATATCTACAAGCCCTACAAGTGAGTCTGTATATCTACCCCACCTCATTAATTAAAAGATATAACACCACACTACGTATTAGACAATACTATATACATTGGTATTTACTTGTTTTACAACTTGGAACCCAAGATTACTGGAGCTACAATGTTTTATTATGAAAACTCTTTTTGTATGTGGTACCTTCAAATGTTCATTTTAAATATAATTTGCGTCTAACTTAAACTAAGCATATTCTATGGAGTCAATTATCCTCTGTGTAAATAATATAACGAAACTAGGCTATATTATCAACAGAGTAAAAGAAATATAATTTATTGACTAAAGATGGAGATGTATTCAAGCTTGTTTGTTTCAGAAGAGAACAGTGCTGAAGTCCTACTTCTGCTAGCCAAGTTGTATAAGTTCCTTGAAGCTGATGGAACAATAGGAAAACCTTGTCCGAGTGGAAAAATGAAATCTCAAGTGCTCAAAGAGTTGTATAAATTTGTAGAAGTATCCAATAACCATCTGCTTTTACAAATTGCACGAATTATTCTTGCCGTAAGTTTAAATGTTTATGTTTGTAACAATATCTCAGTAAAATTTATATTTTATTCACATAAGCTTTTTAACATCTATTACTGTTTCCAGCCCATGGCCTGAGTCAGTTTTTTATTCAAGCCATATATTTTCCACTACCGGCTTCCTAGGTCTGTCGTAGCTTTCTTTATACCAGGTGTTCATTTGAAAACTTTCCACCAAAATATCTCGAAAAAACGCATTGCAGAAAAAAGTTTTAAACAAAGGTTGTTTGGATCTGAGAGAGAAGTAAGGTGATAAGGCTGGTATGACCTTGGGTGGCGTTGCTAAGGTAACGTTAAGGTCACTTTGATTTTCTTAAATTTGACTCATTTTTTATTATATGTTCCTGTAAATCACGTTGTGCTATTTTCAAAATGATGGTTTTAAGCTTTTTACAATAAAAGCTATCCCGAGAAATGAGCCTCACAAGTTTTTGAGTCGCCGGCACCGGACGTGGCATTAGAATTTGACTTATTTAAACATAGCTTGGGAAGGTACAAGTGTTTGTATGCTGTGTGCTCGCAAACGTGTGTTTGCTTACGTTTATGTGTATTTGTAAAATAATTACTGAAAAAAATACTTTTTTTTATTTTAAGTTTAAAGGAGGTTTTCAAAATTCTCTCTACTTTGAGCTAAACAATGATATAGTCTATTTGAGAATTATTAACTTCTGACTTTTCGTAGGGTTGCTTTTGTAATACTTATAAATGCCATTACTATCCTATTTTTTAAAACTCTTCTATATTTGATGGTTAAGTCCCATAAATAGTGGACTTTAAATGTTCCCATAAGAAAATCTAGGGTCGTTGTCTCAGGTGACTTTGCTAGTCACTCAATTGGTCCTCTTCTGCCAATCCATTGTCCATTAAATCTGTTTTTAACCATTGATGAACAAGCAGTGTGTTGTGAGGGGGGCTACATCTTGATGAAAATGTAAAAGATCTCCATCAAGCCCCATGTCTCCATGTTTATCTAGTTGATTTTCTAGGGCGTGCACTATGAGAGGATGAATTTCTTCTTCAAGTATTTCCAAGTATTTGCCTCCTGTCGAATTTCCGTCAATAAATATCGGACCAATAATCGTGTCACCTAATATACCTCTCCAAACTTTTATTTTTCCTGGCCATTGAGTGTGTCCGTCAATAAAAATTTGAGGATTTTGATCACTCCAAAACAACAGTTGTGTTTATTTACAAAACTACTTAAGAACAAAGTGTACTCTTCAGAAAAACAGATACATTCTAATAACAATGGATTCACATTCAATAATTTGATCATTTCTTCGCAAAACTGTACTCGCATATCAGGATCATCTGCTTAATGATGTACCTGCATTTTATACGGATGAAACTTATTTAATTTTAATTAATGTCTTATGAACCGGACCAATTGATACACCAGTAGCTTTAGACACTTTTCACACTGAACATTTGGGATTTCCCTCATAAGTGCCCAAAATTTCCACTCGAGTTAATTCACTCAATACTGTACGCACAGTCCATTTTTTTACGACAGATCCAGTTTCTTTAATTTTTTTAAACAAGATCCAAAACATAGCTGTGTGATACGTTTTCATCCTGGTGTCTTTGGTTGAACGTTTCTGCCATTCTTCGAGGACAATGAGCCAAGGCGCTATACAGAAAAAGCAATTATGTTCTCTCTTTCCGACTGTAAACCATTTTTCAAGATTGGATGTTAACAGTAGAAAGCAAACGAGGGAACTAATAAACTTATTACTAGAAATGATAATAAAAACTATGTTTTGTTAACGATCTCACACACAAACACTTGTTCCTTCCCGAGCTATGTTTGAATAGGCCAAATTCTAATGCCGCACCCGGTGCCGGTGACTCAAAAACTTGTGAGGCTCATTTCTCGTGATAGCTTTTACTTTAGAAAGTTTAAAACCACCATTTTTAAAATGGCAAAACGTGATCTACAGGAATATGTAATAATAAATAGAGATTCTCATTTGAAAAAATCAAAGTGACCTTAACGTCACCTTAGCAATGTCACCCAAGGTCATACCTGTCTTAACACCTTACTTCCCCCTCAGAACCAAACAACTTTTGTTTAAAACATTTTTATCTGCAATGCGTTTTTTTTTTAGATATTTTGGTGGAAAGTTTTCAAATGAACACCCGGTACGTCTTATAATATAGCTTAAGGGCCAGTTTCATAGTCAGATTTAGTACGCCTAAAGTGCGAGTCGATACTAAATACAGGACGACACCTACCTAGACCAAAATGGAATGGGCCAGTTTCGCATATGAAACTGGCCCATTCCATTCAATTTCAGGTAGGTGACGTCTTGTATTTAGTATAGCGCCGCACTTGAGGCGTACTAAATTTGACTATGAAACTGGCCCTAAGACTAGGGCAGGCACAACATCCACTCCTCAGCCATTAATTCATCACTGTGAAAGGGTAAAGCCACATTTCACCAACAATACATTTTCGGCCATGCCGGGAATCGAGCTCGGGACCCTTATCTCAGTAGTCAGAGACGCTACCGACTGAACTAAGGTGTCTGGATTACAAGATCTTTTATTTATATAAAATATATCTAGAAAAGTCGTGTTTTAGAATTTTCAAAGTTTATTTGTTAGTCCGAAATTAAATTTTATTTCGTTGTTTAGTTGATATTGAATTTTCTACCCTATCCCCAGGAAAAATATATTTTATTTGATGTATATTTTCCTACATTAAATAAATGGTGTCCTTATAGTACATACCACTTCACCCATAAACTAGTCCTGTGTGTCACCCGATGTGTCTGCAAATATTGTTGTAATTGTTTACAAATAAACTGTACACTTAAGGCATGTTAAATAGTGCACCAGTTAGGAGACTCATCCTTTATAATAAGGCCGCTGTGCAAGGATCACATTATGTTAGTTAATTTGGGTTACAGAAGTCATTGAACAAAATATTTGTTACAATTCGTTACTAAATTTGTGTTTTGATACTGACACAAGATAGGTTAACAACTGCCATTTTGACCCGCTTCGGTTTCGGTTTCGTGTTAGCTAGACTGCCGAGGATCGGGGGATCGAGTTTCGAATCTCGGTCGGGTGAACTGGGGGTGGTTTTTCTTAATCAGTTTTCCGCTCTCCCTCCACGCAAATGTGGGTTCACTTCCTCTAGATTCAACCTTCCCAATTCCTGACCCATTAGCGTAATTAGTAGACTACTTAAGCGTATAACCCGAGCGAGTAGAAAGAGGCGGTGATAAATAAAAAACTGCCATTTTGCATGTAGTTTAGCTCGTTTGTAGGTAACTGCGTCGGACCTAGTCCACGAGTTTTAGATTAGTTAAAATTGAGCCTAGCTTGATCTTCGCACTGTTGCAAGGAAATCTGACTCAAGCCAGTCTTGGTCATGAGCTCCTAGGAAGAAATATTCAAAATAACTTTAAACACAGAAAAGGGGCTTCTTTTATATATTTTTTGGACTCGGGCTCTCACGTAACCAGTCCATCCGTGAATGTCAACCCCTCGTTTGAATCTAACCCAAACATAAAACTACGCCAGCAATCTCAGGATTATGTGTGCTGTAGTATTAGCTTATTCTTTAAGGGTTGTAAAACCCTCAGACACATATATACGCCTAATAATTATTTCCACTAAGCAACAGTATCGTGATGCGGTTTTCTGCCAGTTAATGTGATGAGACGCCTAGTAAAACAGACATGGTCCAGTTTCATAGTCAGATTTAGCACGCCTCAAGTGCGGCGCTATACTAAATACAAGACGTCACCTACCTGAAATTGAATGGAATGGGCCAGTTTCATATGCGAAACTGGCCCATTCCATTTTGGTCTAGGTAGGTGTCGTCCTGTATTTAGTATCGACTCGCACTTTAGGCGTACTAAATCTGACTATGAAACTGGCCCATATTCTAATATAAAGCGAGCCAGAGCCAAATACAAGGCCAACGCAACGTAGAAATTAATTAAATAAAATGCAATATAATAAAAAAGTTCCAATGATTTTAACGAATCTGATAATAGTTTATTAATGCATAGGGTATTGTTTCTACTAGAGAAATATCCGATTTTGGATTTTGACTGGGTGATATACATACCTTTGATTGATCACCAATCAAACATATTATAGTATTGCAATTTGGAAAGCTAAGTCAGCCAGTTACTTTATAAGCTTGTTTATTTTGAGATAATCAGACGTTTGTATTCACCACCATTCCAGTTTAATACCCTAGCAGCAGTCATTGTCTTATAAAAGGGATAAATTACCCAATGGCGTAATTGGCAGGAGATTTGTAGCTTAAGGTGGGAAAAATCGACTCCATCCCCGTTTTTTTTATATCCCACCAGGAACAGATTCTCAAGAGTAGAGGGTCATGAGCCCTTTAACTGAAACCTGGCCATACCTTCACTTTATACCATAGGGAGGTCCTCCTTCCCATCTGGGCCACACTTAGGGGTGTGCAAATGGTGCGGCCGCGCAGGGATCCATAATGTGGTGGGGCCCCCGCACTTTCTTGAGGTGACAGAGATTAAAAACAAGTTGGGGCGGAAAGTTTTTTCTTGCGCGCTCATATAGTAGACTCCCTCTATAGGCGATCTAACAAATATCGTCGGCATGTAAAAACAAACAAAAGCATAGTCATGCGGTTTGATTTATTGAACGAGGGAAGCGAGCTCTCCGTTTTAACTCCACCGATATGCATTTGTCTGTCTGTGGTGTATATTTCTCACAATAACTTCTGAACATATTAACCGATTTAATTAAAACTTGGCACAGTTCTTTTTTTACCCTTATACAGATCAAGTCATTGGTGAATAAAATCAAAAGAAGGGTTAGTGGGAAGAAATCAGCCCTTATAATATGTATAAAACAATGGCTTCTAGCTATTAATTATTACTGATTTATAGGTACAAACTACTGCAATAACATTAAACAAAAATAAAGTTTTCTGATTATTTTTTGTGGGGGGTAGGGGGGGAGGATGAGTTGAGAGGGAGGCAGATAACTGGGGGTCTCACAAACAAAGTTTGCCCAAGGCCCCATGTCTGCTAAGGGTGGCCATGCCTCCTGCCATTCCATCCTAACTTCAGAGGTGGGAGGAGTTGTTTATCCCCAAATGCAGTGGCCAGTACTACAATGGAGGTTCAGCACCTAGCCTTAAGGATCGTTGGGCATGTGTTACCCTAAATTGCCAAGTGAAGACCTTGAACTATACTAGAACCAACTTTATCTGAGAACAAGGTGGGCACCCCAAACCGCCTAGTACCGGTAAATCATAGGTGATGGATTTATAAACATCCCCAGTCTTGACACAGATAGCTTCACAATGGCTTAGCCGTCAATTTCAGTTCAGTAATCTATACGCCCGTTATCAGGGTTCGACCATGACGGACGCAGCCTTTACAGATTCGATGGGCCGGGGATAATATTGCCATAATATGCACCGTTATTATATCTAGTTAGTGTAGTTGAAATAAACTTAATAATCGTTACTAACATAGTCATGGGTTAGCCAAACTTAACCGAATCAAATAAAAGCCATCTTAAATATACAAATATAGTTTGAATTTTCAATAGCTTTAGTGCATATACCATTAATATCTTCGTAGAACAAGGAAATGTACTTATATTAATTTAAATTATGTTGATAAGATCCACATCTACTGGGTGATTTTTCTGAAACTATTTGGTTTATTATTATCCTGTATGAGAAGTTATATTTATATGGGTTTGAATATTTGTTGAATTATTATTCTTGGAAATTGTTACCAATTTCTTTTAGATAATAGCTACTCTTAAAATAAATGGTACGGCGCACCGCACAGACTTTCTCTCTCTTTCTATAAACTCGTAAGATTTCTGAACGGAATA
>CABFWB010005562.1:20537-37321 GCA_902151455.1 Timema bartmani | reverse complement strand
GGGGTCGAAAATAATGACAATACCTTGACGTAATTATAATATAAGGATGGCCTCTTAGGGGGTGGTAAGGAAACTGCATAGAAGATATTATTTCTGTACTTTTTTTTTTCTAATTTAAACTCAAGGGACATTTTTAACAGTAGACTTTTTGAATAGTTATGAACCTTTTCCTAAAATGTAGCCTCTACGCTCGATACAATCACTCATCAGTGCTCTATTATTATAGCTGTATGTCAATGTTTTAAGATTTAACTTAGTTGGGGTCTCGGGAGAGGAAAAAAACAACCCTAGCAACACTGCAGACTTCCTCCCTCCCACACCAGCTTGTGCCACTGTCTATATAGTATTTCTCAGACGCTAGTGTCTTGAACCAATCCGCATCGGTGCGCATGTTGGCAAAGTCGTCAGCCTCGTCTTGTCAAGTTTGCTGGTCTGAGTGTAATATGCCCCACCCTCCTCCTCCTCACTCCATCGACCTTAAATTATATATCATTCACCCTCCACACAAATGTGGATAGCGGAGAAACTAGTAGCTTACACTTCCTTTAAATATAACCTTTCTAATCCCTAAATTCATTAGCCTAATTAGTACATAAGTGTATAACCCGAACGGGTAGTAATACGCGATGCAATTGAAAATGAGGTTTGAGACACGAATTGGAGATCAGCTTAAATCTGATCACGCCACTGATTATTGTTTGTAAAACCTGCCCTTACAATGCCTAATATTCAATAGTAGTCCAGGCTAGTCTCAGTTTTATATTTCGGTCAATGTCGCGCGCGATTGCTTGCGTTCGTTATAATGTTTTGTTAGCTTTAATGCTGAACCTGCCTACGGAGCCGTCTGGCTATTGTGCAACAAACAACCATTGTTCAACAAGGGAAGCAGGTTAACGTAATTCCAGTTCTTTACAGTCTAATGGATGCTGATTACATTTAAGTTGTTTCCTGTGCGCATTACGACAGGTTTGATATGGATTGGACGTGTGTATAGCAAAGCTACACTTGTAACTTCCTTAATACGACGTTAGAGATTCACTTTATTTCAAATGTACACTCTATTTTTTTATCACTGCGTTTTACTACCGTTTCAGGCTATACGCATCTATGATAATTACTCTAATGGAGCAGGGATGATGAAGGAAGCGTTTTAGAGGTAATCTACCCGCATATGCTTGGAAGGAGATTGGGAAACCATATAAGGAAAACCACCCTCAGTAGACCCGACCGGGATTCGAATGCCGCTCTTCTTGTCCTCATTATAACAATCTTTCACATGAATGATGCCTTAGACCAGGGATGTGCAAACTTACTTACAGGAGGGTCAAATAAAACAAAAAATTGGTAGGCCAAAGACTTTCATTAATTTATTTGTCTTCAAAACTCGTTCTAAAAAAATGGCATGCACTTACCAGACTGACATGAATAAGTTTAAATACATTGAGAATGCAAACCAATCAAAAATAACTTAGTGGCCAGCTGTGTTTTTAAATTCATCCAGGAGATGTATATGTTGGAATGTAAGACGAGTGAAACTGTGAGGTGATTCTCAAGGGAGAATAATTCTGTTTTTAAGATCACTTTTCTTAAGTTTCATGGTTGAAAACACTTGTTCGCATCAATATGAACATGCAGACATTGCTATATATTTTTGGGCATGATTTACCAAGTTTGTAAATGTTGATTTAGCCCTGGTTTTATATTAAAAAAATACAGTTGTGTTGTGTTTTAAAAGACTGCTTCACAAAGTAAAACATTTTAATTATAGTTTATCCCGAGGGCCGGCTTGAACACACTTGCGGGCCATAGTTTGCCCATTCCTGACCCAGGCCCATTTGGCCACTTAAGTGGGCTACTCACCATTTTCCATGAGAGATAGAAAGCTCACCTTGGATAGTTTCAATATGGTACTGCTTTTAAAATTGCGTCATAATATAATCGGTCAAGGTAAAACTACCTTTCAGGATAAACAAAGTATACGTTGATCAGAAATTACACTTTGGAAATTATTCATGGTAGCTTTTGACTTTTTTGATAGCTTAAAAGTTAACAACACAGTTAAATTTTCATTCGGATAGCGAACATGTTTTATCACTTTGTCAAGGATTAATTAATTGAATACATTTTTATTTAAAAGTCTCACGTTACCAAGATCCAATTATATCCGCGTAAGTATGGTAAGATCGGAAGAAACGTGTGTGAAAGCAAGGTTGGTCAAGGAAAAATCTAGCTAAATACACATTCAATCTTTATAAATGGCTTTTCGATTTGAGATAAATGTGTGATGAGAAATGTAGGCTACTCGTATTATTGCATAAGTGGTAATTTTTAATGTTTTCTAGTAAAAATGAAAAATTATGAAAAAATGCGTATAGTCTAAAGGTTATCAAGACTTAATCTAATGGGTCGATGTTATTTGACGTGAATCCGCATTAGCGTGGAGAGAGGCTGTGAAAACTACAGTGATAAATCATATGTTTAGAATTATTCCCGGTGCACACTGCTGAGATTCGAACTGTGACCTTCCCGTCACTAGCAATTCACTCTGTCACGAACCTGTCGCTTCCGACTGCTTCATCATCATTGCGTGTTTTAAAACAACTCAAACCCTCTTCGGTGGCCACATGGTCTAAGGCGTCAATCCAGCTCCAATATTCTAGACGGTCGTTGACGGGGGAGTTCGGAGCTTGAATCCTGGTCGGGTGTTGTAACGGTGGTTTCTATTAAATTGTTTTCTACTCGCTCTCTCTCCACGCAAATGTAGGTACACTTCATTTAGATTCAACCTTCCTTATTCTTACCACATTACTGTTGACTAATAAATGTGCATATAACTCGTACGGCCTGTAAAACGCGGTGCTAAAAAAAACTCAAGTCATCCCAGACTGTCAATAAAAAGATTGTGGGGAAAAAAACTTTTTTTAGGAAAAATAATACTTTTTTTTCTGTCATTATTGAAATGTTTTACTATATTATTAGTGCTTTTTTATAAGTATTGATACTCTCTTTCAAAAGTGACAGCTGCAGGTCACATGATTTGACGTATGGATATATGAATATCTTATAGTTTTAATAATATTTGTAAAAAGGTGACCTGGTGGCCTAGGGGTAAAGTGTCAGACTTCTGTGCTGGGGTTGCGGGGTTCAATCCTTTGTCCCGGCACAAATTTATCTGATTGCCAAACCCTTCATTCACCTCTGACAAGACGTGTATTAATCACAACTTGTGAATGTTTTGTGAATGTGAGGAATGCCAGGCCTCCACCGTGGTTCGGATTCCACGTTAAACTGTAGGTCCTCCATTTAATCTCACAAGCACATTAGCGTAAGTGCGTATAACCCGAACGGGTAGTAAGACGCGGTGCTAATAATAATAATAACAATATTTGTAACTGCCAGATACTATCCTTGCCAGTGGGTGTCTATTACTATTTGCTATACCCGCATCGTTGAGCACGCGGACTAAAAGTCAAGTTCATTTTGTCAGGTTTGCCGATGATGGAAAGGTCGGGTCTCGAATCCCGGAAGATTGTACTATGGGTAGTTTTTCCCTCTGTTTTTCCACTCTCCTTTCACGCTCTAACTTGGACAGCCATTCCCGCTCTGGTGGCCACATGGTATAACGCTGCTGATGACGGAGAGATCGAGGTTCGAATATCGGTTGGGTGTACTGAGAGTGGTTTTTCCTAAATTGTTTTCTACTCTCCCTCCACGCAAATGAGGGTACACTTGCTATATATATAACCTTCCCTATCCCTAAAACTACTATCGTAATTAGTCCACAATCTTATAACCCGAACGGGTAGTAAGACAAGGTGCTAAAAACAACAAGGACAGCCGATGCTAGAATCCACCCACCTAATTATTTTTTATAAAATACTTTATGGCAGATTTTTTCAAACTGCTCTCCGCGGAGTCCATCGGCTCCATAAGGCAGCTTTATAATATTCTTTATTTGTTTTTCACACCATAAAATAACATCAGCCAATTGTTTTTTTTCAACTCTTGATAAAGGACATTTGCCAAAGGCGTAACCATAACTTGATGCTTTCCGCTTGCTTTATTACTTTTATGCTTGTAAAATTTAAGTGTCGTTAAATGTTAATGATAATATTAATGTAAAAAAATCTTGTGAGGGCTCTAACTTGTATTTTTTCTGGTGCAAAGGCACCTTCGCTCCAAAAAATTAGGGAACCCCACCTTTACGGGATCTAACGTTCCAAAAATCTCCTCACTTGTGAATATGTTTAAAAAAAAAACTCCACGACACACTCGTTCCTAATTTGTGATAGTCTTTTGTAGTTTGTTACACAATTTTCAAAGAATAATTTATCGCTAAACTACCTCAAGTATGTTTTTATTATAAAAACCGGCATATTATTTAGATAATTAATTATATGAATCACTTTTCATTTATAGATTTTTAACAAAATCGATTAAAGATATTTTCGAAAAATTTCAAATTTTCATAAATATATCAATAAACTAAACTAACCTTTGCATCAATTTTTTCTATAAATAAAATAGTAGGCTTGGACAGTTTTACTAAAATCATGTAATACACTCATAAGATATAAATGTTAAACAAAATTTATTAATTCATTTTCTAAAGTTTTGAATTTTCGAAACGTGTCATTTATAAACTAAGTACCCTTAATTTTAAGGCTAGAATCGAAATTATTATTCTTGTTTGAGGTATGAGCAGTTAACATATATATATATATATATATAGAGAGAGAGAGAGAGAGAGGCCTATTAAATAAAATCCAAACAAAACGTATCAAACCATTTTAATAAACTTCGAAGGTACAGACATAAAAAAAATACCCATTCTTTTTGGTTTGGGGACTCATAAGCGTCAAGATACATAATAATATCAAGATCGACCATTTTGATGATTTCAGTACTTTCTCTATACGAGAAAGTAAATTGAAGTAAGATAAGGTGTGGCTGAACAAAAAAATATCTAAGATTTCACTCGCACTCGTCTGTCGCCATGCGTGATATTTAAATGAACATTCATTCACACTGTAAGTTATATCCAATGTTTCATGGTGTTTGGAGAGGAATTCATTTCACTGGCTCGTTAATTAATTTTAGTTGTGCATAGATGAACACCTATTGATATGGTAATTATGAACCATCGCCGACTGATCGTCACTTGTTAATTTCTATGTCGAATACACTTTTCTCTCCTGTCACGTAGCGCCACTATCGGTAAATAGGTGAAAATAACTGCTCAACCATGACTATTTGACCAGTTATATTTTCTTTTGTTAAGTTTTCACTTTGTTAGTGTGTGCGTGCGCTACCACCTCTGAGAGTCATCTTTAATCAACCCAAGTGATTCGAATTTAAAATTATAAACATTCAATAAGTAACTCGGGTGTTCTTTTATCAATTTTGAAATCTATTAGGAGATAGACTTTTTTTGCACTTCATCTTACTACTCGTTAGGGCTATACGCTTATGTACTAATTATGCTAATGTATTAGGGTTTAGGAAGGTTATATTTGAGAAAGTATCCGCATTTGCATGGAGGGAAAGTGGAAAACTATCTTTAAAAAAAACCACCCTTGGTCCACTCGACCGAGATTCGAACCTTGATATTCCCATCATCGGTAGTATAGTCTACTGCGAGAGCAGCGCTTTAGACCATGCGGCCACCGAAGCGAATGATGACTTTCTAAACCACCTGAACAACTGTTATTGAATTTAATGAACTATTGAATGTAGTATTCATTTGTTTTCTGTCTAACTAAATCACCAAGGGAAAATATCAACTTCAAATCCAAGAAGAAATTAGGTGAGAAATTTTAACTTGAAATTTAAAGAAACGTTTCTTCAAATATAGATCTTAAGAGGTTGCATCTGCGAAATTCTGTTATGTTAAAATTCCTCAACTTAAATACATAATAATACATAATAGTATTATTAATTTAGTTGAGGTATTTAACGTGCACTTTCTGATCCAACTGATTATATCAACACACGATCATTTCTATAAGTGAAAATGAAAGGGCCCATCAATTTTTCCGGGAAAGTTATTTTCATATACCTTTCAGGGTTCTTTCCCATGCCACAATTGTCATGGGACCGTCGGCTTTATTTCCAATACGAAGGAAATTTTGCTGCGAATTTTTATCGCTCAAGAAAAATCCGTCGAGCCCGGTTGGTTTTGAACCCATAAATATCGGGTCCTGAGGCGAGCACTTTACCCCAACACCACCGAGGTCGACATTAGTGACACTTTCAGCCACTAAGCGCTGTAATCGACACGTCAGTGTGATAAGAGAATTGGAATCGCTTTTATAGCGTTTTTGGAATTAATTTGATAATATTTGTGGTGGTAACGTTTTCAGGCGAAATTAAACAGAAGTGTAAGCGTTACATTTCAATCGCATTCGTTCCATTTAAATAGTTGGGAAATTTCTTGGAAATAATGGAAAGAACATTTTTCTCGGACAACTAGTCATTGCCCTTGACTTTGATATACGCCTCGTGGCGGATATGCCTCATAAACTGGTAATACCTGTCAAGCAAGACGTTTTGTGTTGGTAATCGCCGTAACCTGTGGAGCTACTTTTGATAGTTGGCTGACAAGATTTTTTTTACTGACGTCTCTCACCCTCTTGGGCTCTAACCCAACATTTTTTATTTCATTAAAATATTTCAATACTGGAAAAATTTAAAACGTTGATTGAAGATTGTTGGGTTGTAGGCTTTTATGAAAACTTCCCGCACTGTTGAATCACACGCAGGCTACGGCATCAGTCAACCTCGTATAGTCTAGCTTGCTAGTAATGAGTTGGTTCGAGCTAAAATCACGACTGGGAGTACAGGGGGACATCCCCCCCCCCTCCAATGTATTCTACCCCTAAGCAAATTTGGGTGTATATACTCTTAACAATTATCTTTCTCATTTCTCATTGGTGTAACCTTTTTGGAAATAACGGATGATTAGTAAGACTGCAAAAACAATGGGCATGAATAAAGCTTGATTCATAACTTTGCTGAAAATACAGAACACAATCTGTTTGAGCCACATAACAATGCACACGCTCGCATGTTGCTTTGCACAGAAAACTACTAATAGCTGATAAATTAACATGTTCTGTTTTCGAGCGAATAAACAATCTTTTAAGTTAATTTCAACTATGGTGTTTTTTTTAATGTTGTTTGGTTGCCGCGACACAGCTCAGCGCAAATCAAAACACGCTCATTATGTTTAATGTGTTATTACAACTCGGTTAAACACTCTCGCCTGTCTTTTAGTTTAGTCAGCGCATGTTTATTGAATAAAAGCCTTTTTATTTCTGAATCTTAATTTGATTCTCACGAGCAGATCAGCAAGGTGCAGGACGGGTAGAGCTGAAACTCTTCTAGCCCATGCCGAGCGGTTCAAACTTAAATCTTGCGATTGGTTTGGAGTTCGTCATGTGACCACGCGTCTGCTTCGCTCTTTCGTTGAATGTTGAACTTACTTAAAGTATACGCCGAGAAGTTGCCTGGTTGGCTGATAAAACTGATGTCTTGATTAGTAAAGAATATTTCCTCCATGATTGATAGTGTATTTAAAAACCCTACTACTGTAAATGTTTCTTAGACGATCACAAAACTTGTCCTTCCCTTGTCCTTCCCTCCCATCCAACACGTGACCTTGAATTAAAGTGCTAATAAAATATATGGGGTCGTAAAACGTGGTGCTCTAAATATATTGTTATCCCTTCCAACCTTGACCACTCTATCGATCTAGTGCATTGATGAGAGATACATACATACATACATACATACATACATACATACATACATACATACATACATACATACATACATACATACATACATACATACATACATACATACATACATACATACATACATACATACATATATACATACATACATATATACATACATACATATATACATATATACATATATACATATATACATATATACATATATACATATATACATATATACATATATACATATATACATATATACATATATACATATATACATATATACATATATACATATATACATATATACATATATACATATATACATATATACATATATACATATATACATATATACATATATACATATATACATATATACATATATACATATATACATATATACATATATACATATATACATATATACATATATACATATATACATATATACATATATACATATATACATATATACATATATACATATATACATATATACATATATACATATATACATATATACATATATACATATATACATATATACATATATACATATATACATATATACATATATACATATATACATATATACATATATACATATATACATATATACATATATACATATATACATACATACATATATACATATATACATATATACATATATACATATATACATATATACATATATACATACATATATACATATATACATACCTATATACATATATACATACCTATATACATATATACATACCTATATACATATATATGTTTATATATATGTTTATATGTTTGTTTATATATATGTTTATATATATGTATATATATATGTTTATATATATGTTTATATATATACAACAGTAAACCTGAAGTTCTCTCAAAGGTTGACTGTGTGGAAGGTCACATCACAGGTTGGTGGGATCATTGGCCCCACGTGTCCGGAGCAAGGATCCCCGACCATGAAAACATCCGTCAAATCTTACCCATCACACATAATTATCTCGCTTGTCCCCATAATAAATCAAAATTCACCTCCACCCCAATCTCTAACTCGCCTCCAATTTGGAGCTTTTTTTCCCCCCTATCACAAAGGCAATACTAATGGTACAATCATGTGTGTGTTTGTACAGGGTGGCCACTGTCTGGGAAAATTGGCTGTCCAAAGAATATAACATCTCTTTATTATCTCTTCTTATTGAAGCCATTTTTAATCTCGGCTCCTCCTTCTTTAGTATTCATTCGGAAGCCTGGTTGGCAACAGCTTTCTATGCACCTCGGTCTTCAGCCAACCCGCTCCTCCACTATCGGTTTGATTTATTCCATTCCTTCCCTCTACAAAGCCATCCGAAGGAAGTTGTGCTACGGATTTTTATTGCTCAAGAAAATCCGTATACCCCGACTGGGTTTGAACCCAGGTCCTAAGGCAGGGACTTCACTCCAAGACCACCTAGGTCGACCACATAATATTGAAATATTAACATGTTATCGGGTCTACAGCAAATTAGGAAACTCCGACGTTAATAACACATTCAGACACCAAGCGCTGTAATCGATACGTTATTGGGTTTTTTTTGGTGGTTTATCTAAAGATATAATGTATGTTATCTGATTAAACCAATAATTCAAATATATTAATTATTCGGGATCCAGAGAAACATATTTTAATTTGGCAAGGAAAGTAGTAATAAGAGACATAATAAAGGAAAACAATAATGCAACAATGTAATTCTCTCAACAATACTGTATAAGCTAGCAGTTTGAAAAAAAGAAAGATTGTTTGTGTAGAGGGAATAGAAAGAGAGAGAGGGGCAAGCCGGCTGCAGAATTGATTTGTTGCTTTCTTTGGTTAAAGATAAAAGGTAAGAAGTTTTGTTATCTCATTTGCTTTTTGACAAAGTTTTGTTTCTAGTGCCTAGCTTAAATACAGTGTAGGTACCTTAAACTAATATTATCCCAAGTGATTTGCTAGTTGAACATATTATTTTGTTCAACCAACTAAAACATAGTTTATAGCTTAGTCTATTGTTTAAAATCTGTAATTTCAAAAATTGTGTATAGCACCAAATAAAAATCAATGTATTATTATTATCATCATCATCAATATTCGGTTTGAACCAAAAGGTTTTCAACAGAATGACTAACCATTTTCAAAAATTAAACAATTGATTTGTATCCCAAATATAATAAGTGTTTTTTTGTTTGTTTTTTAAGTGTTTTTTTTTTTTGTCTGGGAAAAATTTTTGTCTGGGAAAAATCATAACAACCCTGATTAGTAGATTCAAAGACATTGATGGGGTAGAATAACCTTCTTCTACTTTCCCTAGTTCCCGTAACTTACTGTTGGGCACACGTACAGATGAGTCGATCTGGTCTAATTTTGTTTGATGACGAAGGGAGAGGGAGGTTAGATTTTAGAACCACATTCAGGTACCGAGGGGATTTTTTCCTCTATTGGTTTTCCACTTTCCTTCCATGCAGATTCGGCCACACTCTATGATGTTATGGATTGTTTGATGATATAATTGACCCGCGCTTGGGTGACAATTATGATATTACGGTTTGTTTGAGATATAATTGTTATTTATAGCTCCGTGATCGAGCGCCAATTATTAGATTACAGTCGCGCGTTGGGCGCCTATTATGATGATATGGAATCTTTGTTGTGTAATAAATACAATTGTTGATGTTTTACACACTTTATTTAAATAATTATTTCTTCCTTTACATTTTGTTTGAAATTAAACTATGTATTGTCTGTTGTGTTACTTCTCTCTTTATCGTTGACACACATTTTCTATATTTACGTCTATTCTAGCTATTTCACTGGCACTTTCTGTTTGTTTACTCTATCTATTTCACCGGCCCTTTCTCTACGTCTACTCTCGCTATTTCAGCGGCACTTTATCTCTGTATCTTCATACGCACATACAGCTTATATGTGGACGTGCCCCTTGCCCCTTGGACCTCTCGTGACAGTGTCAAGACTAACCAATCAGGTACGTCTCTGCGACAGGTGCATTGAAGGCTAGCTTCCTATTGGATATAGGGAGCTGGTTTCTCTTGCTTGTTTGGTAAATACTGCGGAGTTAAATTTTGACAATAATAATGGTGCACCCCTTTGGACTATTCTGCGAAAACGCGTGATTCTCCATGGATGAAGTGTTAAAAGGATAATCTACATACGATACTTTAAAGAAAAATACCTTCATCCATGACTTTTTAAATATATGAGAGCAGTCCAAATCAATTACGTTACAATTCTCTCATCATCCCTAACCCGTTATTGTTAATATGCGGATAGCTCGGATGGGTAGTAACACACACAACACGGTCAGAGGAATACTCCCCTCATTATTTCATCCTTCTCTCTCCCAACACGTCGGTTCCTCTCCTATTATGTCGCGCCATTGTACTGGCTAGTGCTATTGTTCTTTGCAGATGTTGCGCGAGATAAGCATTAGTTCAAAGCATGCCCAGGGCTGGATGGACGGATATGGTCGAGCTCTTCTGTAAAGGAGTCCTACATAGACAATCACGTGTGTGTGTGTGTGTGTGATTGACATGCTTACGACTATCTCTCTGACACTATTTCATACCTTGCCTCCAATCATTAATACATAATTTCTCAAAGACCCGGTTATATACAGTTCTATTTTCATATGAAGAATATTTTCTGACAGTCAGATTTACATAGGAAGCTCGTTATTTGGAAAATCGAAGCTCATAGAAGCTTTAGACGACGTTTATATTAATAACTCAAAACATATATCTACCGTGCTAAATTTTAGTGACTTTTAATCAATGTTCGTGGTCGAAAAAGAGCTTCCTATAGAAATTAGGGCTCGAATGTCCCGCTTTGTTCTACGTAAAAGGTGCGTAGTACAAATTGGGTCACCACAGCTTCCGATAGTTTTTTTTAAATTAAGGTTGTTCATATATGCGAAATATTGTTGCTTAATTTAGTTTTAAGAGTTTCTGACCGTTAATAACTTTGATTGGTGTGGGGGAAAATAACTCGTAACCTAAAATAGGAATCGAATTGCCATTCAGTGGAAGGCCCTGTTTGGGAGAGTTCTGGGGTTATAATCCCGGCCACCCTTCTTTAACTTCATCCATAATGCCTCAGGCACAGGGGTAATGTTTTCGTATATTTAATAGCTATAGGGCCTACTTTACCTAAATTTGAGGTATTTAACGTGCACTATAGGAACCAACTGATCATATCACCACACGACTTATAAACTAACTTAAATCTAGGGCAGACACAACATCAAGCCCCCGACCGTTAATTCATTACTGAAAGAGAAAACCCACATCTCATCAACGATACGTTTTTTGGCCATGCCAGGAATCGAACCCAGGACTCTTAGATCAATAGACAGACACGCCACCGACTGAGCTGAGATGTCGGACAATTAATTAGCTATATATTTTTAGTACCGCGTCTTACTACTCGTTTGGGTTATACACTTATGTACTAATTACACTAAAGTTTCAGGGATAAGAAAGGTTGAATTTAGAGGAAGTGTACCCCCCATTTGCGTGGAGGCAGAGTGTAAAACAATTTAGGGAAAAACTCAGTACACTCGACTGAGATTGAACCCCGATCCCCCAGTCTTCGGTAGTCTAGTCCATTGCGAGAGTAGCGCGTTAGACCATACGGTCACCGAAATAAGTTATGTTTAATTAATGTTTTAAATTTTGTTTGCAATCCCTTCTCCATTATCTGTACTGAACTGCTGGCGGCATAAACTATAGTTATTATTTCTATGCGCAACGGCTTACCAGTATGAGCCATGTATGGGCCTGTTTACTTTAATAAATTATAATTTTTGTTCAATGTGCTCGAATGGGATTAGAAAAAAATACCTTTCTCCCGTGTCAGGCTGAGAACATTTTAATTTTTCCATCTACTTGTGGTATTTAACCTGCACGTTCTGGATCTAATGATTAGATCATCACACGACTTTTAAACTAACTTAAATCTAAAACATCCAGCTCTTCGCCGTTAATTCATCAGTCATCACTGTGAGAGGGTAAACACATATTTCACAAATTATAAGTTTTGCTAGGAACTGAACTCAGGACACTTAGCCTAGTAGAAAGATGCTACCGACTGAGCTCAGGTGTCGGACAGTACTCTATATAATGTTAATAAACCGCACCCCGTGCGTGACGCAAAATAATAATTTAATAATAATGTGCCATAATGCCAGACAGAAAAATAAAATTTAAAAAAAGTAGTGCCCTTCTTCCCTTCCTCTTAATATTTAATTATATATCAAAGTGATTCGCTGATAAAGCGACCCCGGATGTCATAACACCATAAACGTGATTAATATGTTGTTGGTCAATCTTTTTTTAATATATTTTTATGTTAGATAAAATATATTGACGTATTTCTTTATTTAGAGAATTATTAGCTTATTTAATATAAATATTTTGTTTAGAAACTAAAAATTTCAGTTTGTTGGAATGCGTCCCTAGAACTTTTGTGGCCTAGTCCTGATAAATAGGGATAAGTAATATTTATTCTCGTAAAATATATTAAATTGTTAATAAAAACATAAACATGAATACTTTCTAGTGTCAACCGAGGCCAAAATGTTTGATGAAAGTCGGAAGCGTATTAGGAGGTTTCGAGTGCGAGTGGACCTATATTATTTGTAAATTATATTATGAAAAAAAAAAAGCATCGTATTTGTTATAAAGCTTCGTTTGAACATTGAAACTCAAGAAGTTTTTCTGCGTTTTAGATCACTGTGTTTCTTACCTTACTTGAGGGCTGATGACTCGAACATAACTGGCTGGCTTCCTGCTCCACTACTAAGTCAGACAAAAGGACAAAGTTGGGGAATGATTGACACACTTGCCACCCCTCGCAACTAAACCACTTTTACTCCTTCCCCTAACCGTTTTCAGAATGGAGGCACCAACACTAAGACTTTTTTTTTTGTCAAAACCTTCAACTTAACATATAGGTAGTCCATAGATAATCTCTTATAAACATTTTATTTTCCTCCTATCACGTGGGTTATTAAGAGGGTATATAGGCGCAACTAATTGCTATAGTCCATCTCTCCGACAAGCTATATTTTATATTGTCAAGTTTTCACTCTAGCTTATGTATGTGCACTGCTGAAAGTCACCTTGAATCATTTACAAAGTCTAGATTAGGCTTTGTATCGAGAATGTATTAGTATATCACACATTCTTAAAATTCTCAAACAAGGCGTTAAAATAATATCGTGTTTTAGGTTTGTAAAGTCCACAAACCACGAAAAATTATATTTCTTGTTTGGTAAAATGACATTTTTCAAACGTTTTATTTTGTGCACCGCTTCTTACTACCCGTCGGCATTCGCGTGTATGGATGAGTCTGAAACCAGTTAGGGGAAACACGCCTAAGTAAAACCTGCCGGAATTCGAAACTTGACTTCCTCGTCACCGACAAACTAATCCGGGTGAGACCTGACGTATTTGTCCGCGTGCACACCGGTCCGGGTAATAGGAAATGGACAATCACTAAGAAAGCAGGTTGTAGCTTGAATGGCTAAGATGGTCTTCATGAATGCTATGAGTGGCTGCGCTACTTCGAGAGCTCCAACAAGGTAAAGATTGGGATTGAACCCCTGCCCACTTATACTCCGTAAGGGCCACAACTTCCACTGCCATCAAGTTTATCATATGGTTGGTAAGGACAGACATCTCCAGACAAGTGTTACTTTAAAAATGTAATATTATTCAATCACAGGAAAATAGTTATTCGCAGTGGCGTCCTTATCTGAAGTGGGGTCTGGGAAAACCTCGTTGGGGGCGCCCCCAGTTACATGCCTCAACTCAATTCAACATGTCTCCCTCCCCCAAAATAATTAAAAACTCAACTTTTGTTCAATATACAGTACAGTAGTTCGCACCAGTATACTGATTTTCATCCGTATAAGATACCGGTAAATTTTAAAAAGGTGAATACATGTAATAACTAATCCTAGAAGCCGTGTTTTTATACATATAAGGGTTGATTTCTCCTCAACCCTTAGTTTGATTTTATTTCACAACGTACTTGATCTGTATACAAAGAACAACTTATCCAAGTTTGAATTAAAACGATTAATGCGTTCAAAAGTTATCATGATAAATATCCACCACAGATAAATGCAAATCGGTGGAGATAAAATTGAACTAGCTTCACTCGTTCAATAAACCCAACCACCTGACTATGTTTTTATTTATTTTTACACTCTGACAATATTTGATATATCGGCAACATTAGCGCGCAAGCAAACATTTTCCACGCTTATTTGTTTATTCCTCTTTGTCACCTAAGCAAGCGCGAGGCCTTCCCTAATTGTGGGGCCCTTTGAGGCATCCATCAATGCGGCCCTGTGTATTTAGCCCATGAATAATATGAACACATGAAAATTCTTTAAAAATCTAACTGGAGCTCTATCTCATTTGGGGCAAAAAGAGCCTAAGTGGCAATTACCTCATATTTGCACTTTTGCATTAAATTTGTTAAGTATATAGCAGTTATTTGACCTTCAATAGTTTAAATCACGTAATGGAAGAACAGTGGAGGCTAGCTCATCTGTATTAGCATCCTCTTCGGCAACCTTTCTCGCGGTTTAAACTTATGAGGTGCAGTAATCATAGAGCGCAGGAGACAATGCATGGGTGATAGGAACCAGGACATCATGTATCTTCTGCCATCCCCATTTTTTAGTCTGTAGATGGTTTCCCAACCCTTCCTGCACTTGCTAGTACACTCGAAAGGAGTGGTGATGTGACGCATCACTTGTTGGCAATTTAGATGGATCGAATGGATCCTTCTTTCTTTGATTTGGGGCTATGATATTGCTGTACATGAAGCATCTTAGCTTATTCAGACTTTTGCAGATCTCAGAATTTTACAGCACTGATGCAATATAATCTGGAATTATAATCGGATCATAGAAACGCTTTACTTTATAATACAATATGGATTTTAATTCAGAACTTTGTAAGCAACCAGCTTTTACCTCTTGATAAATATTGCACCTGTTGTGTTTGTTCCAGACATTTTTCAAACTTTCGAAATAGTTTGCAGTTATCAAATGTCAAAAACTTAAAAGGTGTTCTAACATTTTCAGTCCGTAGGACATAATAAAGGGTGATTGGTGTCAGTAACAGCAATTAGTTGGCCTATAGCCAAAATATCCGTATCTTCGAAAAAAATTGTTACTGATTCACCTTCTCCTACAGATCAGCCGCATCAAAACTATATCAAACCAGGACGTTCAATATACGGTTTCCAGCTTTTTCAAATTTATCCTTTTACAGATACAAATATAACTATGCGACAAATTAATTAAATAGGTATTTTAAACAAATGTTACTCAGCCCAAAAAACTTAGTGCACCAACAAACACAATCCATCGACAACGCAATATTTACCCAAACACGATCATAAGATATAGTTGAAACAAAGTAAGATACATTATTACGGGAAATGGCATCATAGTTCAACAAAGAGCATAAAATGAAACGATAGCCTGTGCTACACAAAAATATGATTGAATAACTAACCACTTAATACTGTACCTGTAAACGCTTCGCCACAGCAATGTTGATATATTTTTAAAGCTCTCGTTCCATCGGCTTTCCTTACTCTAGTTCGAGACTGGTTGAACTAGTTTGAGATTTCAATGGATTACAAAAGTGATTACGTGCTTTCTCGTAGATAAGCCGTGGCACGTAGCCTTTAGCTTACAGTTTGGTTGTATAAAAATGGTTTAAATTCAAGGGGTCAAGGTAAGAATCTCATTTGCCCTCCATTCCCAATGTTATATCAAGCAACGTTGGGGGAATAACAGCACTCATTCCCATTGTTATATCAAGCAACGTTGGGGGAATAACAGCACTCATTCCCATTGTTATATCAAGCAACGTTGGGGGAATAACAGCACTCATTCCCATTGTTATATCAAGCAACGTTGGGGGAATAACAGCACTCATTCCCATTGTTATATCAAGCAACGTTGGGGG
>CABFWB010005561.1:20725-36328 GCA_902151455.1 Timema bartmani | reverse complement strand
CTCCTTGGGTAACTCCCCCGAGCCCTCCTTGGGTAACTCCCCCGAGCCCTCCTCGGGGACCCCCCCGGGTAACCCTCCCGAGCCGTCCTCGGGGACCCCTCCCCGGGTCCTCCTCGGGGAACCAAAGGGCATGCGGCCGTTTTTGGTTCACCCACTCTAGTATCTGGGGCTCTGGAGATTAGAGGCGATGGTGGAACAGGTGAGGCCACAAAGGCGAGTCCCACTGGTGCTCTGAGGAAAGCCCAGCGAAGGATTGCCGATACTAGTTTTATCAAAAAAAAGTCAAAGGCCAAAAGCCAAAGCCTTAGCGCAAAGATTCAATGCCCCAGGCTCTTCTGGAGAAACAAAAGTCTCTCTTGAAACGAAAGGTCCAGGACAGACTTGGAAAGGCAGGAGGGCCTAAAATGGCCCTAAAGCAGTTTTTATTTCTAATAGATAGTATCATGGTTTGTTTGGATGATTAAATTTTATGTTAATAAATAATGTCTCTACTACAATGAAGCTGTAGGGGTTTCTATGCTCATGTAGAGGAAATAAACAACTGATTTCCTCCCTGCATCCTTCCATTCTGTGTTTGCAGGCGACTCACTTCCGTCCTGTTGATAACCCAATACTTCATGGGTACGATGTATATTGTACCGACAAGCCGTTCTTTGATCGGGTTAGCGGACATGTGGCTATACTCGCACGTATAAATATATATAATAAGTTTATAAATATTGTATCTGATCTCCAAGTGATTGCTGTCAGAGTCTGACAGCAGTCAGAGGTGACATATGCTGCATTTACCTCCCACCAGGTGAACGTTTTTCAAAGAGGAGCATAGAGGCCCTCTTTATACAACTTCCTGCCACCTATATTATTTTGGGGAATTTTAACACGCATAACCTGGTGTGGGGGTCTTATTTTACAAATGCCTGTGGGAGGATGGTATAGGATATTCTTGTCTCAGGGAACCTGCTGTTGATGAACACCGGGACCCTAGACACACCTCTCCTTTCTGCCATCGGCTTGACAGTTTGCAGCCCTGGGATCGCTGCTCACTTCCTCTGGGTGGATCACCTGAACCTATTTGGCAGCGATCATTTTCCCATTCTGCTCTCACCACTTCAAGATCCTCCCGGTATAGCACGAGTACCCCAATGGGTGCTTAAACGTGCTGACTGGGATAAGTTTCACGAGCTCATCGTATTTGTTTGTACCCTGTTCTCCTAACATCGATGACAGGGTAGGACAGTTTACTTAAACGGTTATCGCGGGGGTGAGGGCTTCCATCCCTAAATCCCCGCCAAATCTGCGCCACTGTCCTGTTCCCTGGGGAAACGAGGAGTGTCAGTTGGCCATTTCTGACCGTTGAAGGGCCCTACGTCTATTTCATTGACGTCCTACTTTGAAGAATCTGGAGTCATTCAGGATTCTACGTGCTCGAGCTCGCTGCGTCATTCGAGACAGCAGAAGAGAGTCTTGAAGACAGTTTATTTCTACCCTTACAATTTCCACTCCCACAACTAAGGTTTGGGATAATATTCGTAGATTACGTAGTAGTCATAATTCCATAAATAATATACCTGCGTTCATGCCTAATGGTTCGCTTGTCTCCTCCCCTGTGGAGGTCGTGAATGTATTGGGTTCGATGTTCACCGCCATCTTTAGCACTGCGAGCTACTCAAACTAATTCGCATTGCAGAAGCGGAACATCGAGCGCCATACTATTGACTTTGTTCAGAGTAAGGGGGAGGACAATTACTCCCACTTTACTTTAGATGAACTGACGTATGCTTTGTCCCAGGCAGGCAGTACAGCTCCTGGAACTGACAACATTCACTATGACACTATGAAATGTTACGGCAGCTGGACAGGCATTTCTGTTGGACCTCTACAATAGTGTTTAGGAATCTCATCAGTTCCCATCACTATGGAGGCAGGCAACCGTTACCCCTATTCTTAAAAGTGGCAAGGATAAATTAGTGAACTAGTTATAGACCGATAGCCTTAACTAATTGTGTATGCATAATATTGGAAAAAATGATAAATAAGCGATTTATATGATATTTAGAATCCCGCAATTTGTTATCTAATATTCAATGTGGTTTTCGCCGTAACTGATCCATGATTTATCACCTTGTCCGTCTCGAGACAGCTGTTTGTGATGCCTTTCTCCATAAACAGCATCTACTGGCTGTTTTCTTTGATTTGGAAAAAGTGTACGACACCACCTGGCGGTATGGAATTATGAAAAAACTTTTTAATTGGAGGTTCCGAGGGATCCTCCCGGTTTTTCTATCTAATTTTATGTCAGATAGACACTTCTGGGTAAGGTTAACACCACATTCGGCGATTATACTCAAGAAAATGGGGCACCTCAGGGCAGTACTCAGAGCTGTATGTTGTTTTCCATCGCAATAAATGGCATTGTGGACACCATGCCCTTATCTGTCCGTTCATGCCTTTTCATGGATGACTACGCAATTTATTGCAGTTCGAGTCTCCACAGGGCTGAACGGCAGATACAACTAGCTGTCAACATTCTATGGACGTGGGCATCGCGTAATGGCTTTATTCTCTGCAGCCAAGACAATGTTGTTCCACTTTCATAGATTACGCGGAATACAGCCAGCCCCCAATTTTTTAATGGACCACATTGTTATACCAGTCTCGAAGACCGTAAGGTTTCTGGGACTTTTATTTGATTTTAAATTAACATGGATCCCCCACATCAAAGACCTGAAAGTGAGATGTTACTTAATCTACTTAAAGTGGTTAGCAGTCGCTCATGGGGTGCTGACAGGTAAACCTTGTTGCACCTCTTTGAGGCATTGATGAGATCAAAACTTGATTATGGCAGCTTTGTTCATGGCTCAGCTAGACCGTCGGTGTTAAAGATGCTGGATAGTGTCTACCATGCTGGCATTCGACTGAAGCACTATCTAAACAAATCCATCATAACTTCAGTTGATGTTTCTCAGCCACATAATATGTCATTGCACAGTCTAATAATCACATGTTTTACTATCAATGTGATGCTTTGAGTATTAGGGGTTGAGTGTGCATCAGGTATTAGTTCTTCAAGAAATATAATTTGAGGTGCAATTGTACATCTTTCTAATCTTTACTGTCCCATGACTTTCCCGAAATAGTCCCCACCCTGGGATCTGGATAGGGGACTATTTTTACCTTTGGATTATTTCACCCCAGGAAAAGACATGACACAACATTTGTGCATGGAACTTTATTTTCAAAAATTGGTCATCTATAAATCACTCTTGAATAAATCTCCCCAAGATAAACATACATATTACTCGCATCATACACTCCAGATATAGGCTAAATTTTGAAACAGAATTTTAAAATATTTCATACTTTCAAAAAACTTGGCAGTTACTACCTTAAATGATTTTTTCCTCCAAATAACATTTATAAATTGTTACTTATAATGTAAAATTTTCCCCAGACATCCATTTTGAACAAAATTGCTACAACCATTTAAAAAAAATGAATTTTCCATTTTTAATAATTGATAAACAACCCTTAATTTTAGAGCTAGAACTATAATAACAATTTTATCTCAATCATATAACATCATCATATAACATCCAAATATCATGTTTGAATTAAATGTACTAAACCATTTAAGCTGTGGCCCCAGTGACAGACACATAGAGAGTGGTAGGCATGTAAAACACACTTAGTCTGGTTCAGGGACACATAAAACATCAAAATCCTAATCTCGAGCTAAAAAATGGTCACGTTACAATATTTTCACTATGAAAAAGTAAAGTGAGAAAGAATTCTGAGGTTTTTCGAAGAAAAGTTTTACAGCATGCTAGAGTAAAAGGTTATCGATAGATTAATCACAGATGACTTGTCCTGCATTAAGGTATGCTTCCTAACTTATAAAATGGAAGAGATATTTACTTTTACATAATATAATTTTGTAATTTTACCATTACACTATAATATATACATGTAAGTAATTTAAATATTTAAAGTAAAACATTTCTTATTAAAAACAAAAGTATTAGAGGTATTTAACATGCACTTTCTGAATCAACTGATTATATCAGCAAATAACTTATAAACCAACTTTGAATCTAGAACGAACACAACATACAGTCCCCGGCCGTTAATTCATCACAATGAAAGTGGAAATCCACATTTTACGAATGATAAATTTCTTATCACACTAGAAAAAAAACTTCTCTAAAATCCCTAAAGAAAAATTAGTTGATATTTTAAATAGTTTTAATATTGTAAATTTACATCCTAAAGGAAATAAAGTGGGATATAGCTCTAAACCTCAATGTTTGACAGATATGCATTAATGGTTTCTTGTCTATTCTATGAGTAAATACAAGCTCAAAAGATCATGCTGGCAGCGCAGTAATTTTAATTATACAGCTCTAAATAATTTCCATTAAAATAATTTCTGAAGACACTGTTAATATTGATTATCTGATATAGATTTATGATAAAATTTCATCTTCCTTATCTCAGCCTTTATCAAGAATATATATTAGTTTATTTATGAAAACTTGCACACGCACACACTAAGCCTACAGTATTGTAATAATGTTAATTTGAGTGATTTTACTGTAAAAAAAAATATTTTAAAATGTGTTTTTTTGTACTCAGAAACCAATCATAACTTTTCATACATAAATAAATAAATGGTGGTGATGGTGATGATAATAATAATAATAATAATAATAATAATAATAATAATAATAATAATAATAATAATGGGAATGGTTTTTATTTGATATTTTTTAATTTATTACACAATAATGCTACATCTTATTTTATTATTTTAAAACTGAAATATGCCTGTTCAATCACATTTATATTGCTCATTTAAAGGAGAGACTGATTAATGAAGGAATCTTATTGAAAACATTAACTATCAGAACAGGGTGAAATTTAATCTTTTTTTTTTCCACTAAGTGTTAAGTGTGAATACCATTTTTATATAATTTTAAAATTAATTTGATTAATATATACACTTGCTTTAGTGATCAACATTTTATATTGTTATGTATCTTAGCAATAAATTTTGTTTTGAAGGTATGGTTATGAAGTGCTGCTGCAAAACTCTACATTTTGCCTGGTACCTCGTGGTCGTCGTTTAGGTTCTTTCAGGTTCCTGGAAGCACTGCAAGCTGGTTGTATCCCTGTGCTTTTGTCCAATGGGTGGGCACTTCCATTTGCTCAAGTCATTGATTGGAAAAAGGCAGTTATATGGGCAGATGAACGCTTATTACTTCAGGTGACATATATTTCACTCATACTTATGAGTAAAATATTTTAAATTTTAATTTTGAAAGGATTTAAAAAAATATGTGATCTAACCTTAGGTACGAGAAATAAACCCTATAATTTTAAGGTAGATCGATTAAATGCATAAAATACATGCTCCATTGATTTCACATAATCTCATATCACTTAAGAGTAATTTTTCTAATTTTCATGTTATTCACAATACATTTTGAAGCGTAAATAAGATATAACATGAAGTAATTTAATTAAATAAAGGCCTATTATTTATTTTTTATATGCCTACATATCAAAATAATGTGCATTGGGTTTGCTTTAACATGTAATATTAGTGTATGAAGAAAGAAGTAAAAGTAAATACAAATAAAAAGAATATGTATTCAAACTGGGGATATTCTTACATTTAGATCTCCCAGCTTCTCCAGGTGAAGCCTTTTGCATTTTATTTAAGCTCATCTTAATTGGTCATAGGCTCTACTCTCTTACATTAGATAGTTCTAAGTTACAATCTTCACAGTACTGGCCCTTTGCCCTCTTCCCTGATGTTTAATTTAAAGATGTCACAATTCCGGTTTATCTTGATTTTAACTCTTAGGTCTAAATTAAATTCTGGTTCTCGATCCCTCAACATTTATAATTTCAATCTTTTTTTTATGCATCCAACCTCACTTTAAAAATATGTTATCTATACTGTATTGTTATATTTGTGAAAAACAACTAAAAATTTTGAATAATAAAAATAAATAAGAGGATATCTTTTGATCTGCGCAAGATCATTAAAACTCAAAAGTCATATTTAGTATATTTACCATTTCTCAGCATTGAAATAAAACTAATCTAACTAAATACACTAATAATTTACACAATTATTGTTGAGATATGAATAAATATCTATCCATTCATCTTGTGTATGTGTAGCAAACTTGTCTCTGGTCCCATAACTGCTAGTGAAGTGTCAACCCCTGATGTATATAGTCTATGTCCGGATTGAAAATATGTCTGACTAATCGTTAAGTTTTGGGTGTAACAAATATTTCTTAAAAGTCATGTTAAAGCATTAACAAACTCCTAATGTGCACTTTGCATCAGGCTATGGGCCCAGTAGATTATGCTCTAGTTATTTGTGAGTTCGTGAAACGGGTTTGCTCAATTCAAACTCGTTGGTGTCTGTGTTAACGATAGTGAATAAAATTCAAACTTGTTGGCGTCTGTGATAATGGTTAGTAAAATAGTGCACGTTTTTCCTCTAGTTCTTTAATCACAGAACTTAGCTCAAATAAGCTCAAATATTAAAAATGAGTTCTTCGAGCAAGTCTTAAGTAGAATAAGTAGAGCAAGCTATGATAGAAAAAGCTCTTTGGTAGAGAAAATTTTTTCCAGTTGGAAATTCACTATGCGTGCCCAACTGAAACTCGATGATTTATGGGAATAAATTGAGCCTGAAGGAGCAACAGTTCAAGACAAGAAGAAAGAGGATAAGGCTCTATCGAAGATAATTTTGTCAATTGACTCTGTAAATGATTCACATTAGAAGGCTGCAAAGACTGGTGCAGAAGTGTGGACTGCTCTTGAAAGAGCATTTGAAGACTCTGGACTAACACGTTGAGTTGGTTTGCTAAGGACTCTTGTTGCAATGAAACTAGCCACATGCAAGTCAATTGACACATATTGTGACCAAATTATTTCAACAACCCATAAATTAAATTAAATAGGATTTGAGGTTAAAGTTGAATGGGTCGGGACTTTATTGCTTGCAGGTCTTTCTGATGATTACCGCCTCATGATAATGGGCCTCGAAAATTCGGGGATCAAAATCACTGCTGATTAAGTTAAAGTAAAACTTTTACGGGAAGTAAAAGTGCAAGGTAGTTCTGAAACCCCTGGTAATGAATTGGAATGTTATGCATCTAAACCTCACCGTAAGAAGAATAACGATCCCACAACATGTTTTATTTGTAATTAGACAAATTATTTTGCTAAGTTTTGCCATTACAAGAAAAAAAATACGAAAAATGACAATTCCGAAAATAGGAGGATGGACAAAGACCCGAAGTCAAAACGGGCCTTCCTGGCTTATTATTCAACCAAAAACTATGCAGTGAAAGATAAATCAGCATTATTTTTAGATTTGGGCGCATATGCCCATATCACTACAGATAAAAATTGCCTAAGTAATTTCATTGTTAAGAATGCCGAAATTACTGCTGCTGACAACACTCTCCTGGTTGCTGAAGCCATTGGTAGTGTAGATATACAGTTATTAGCAGAAAACGACAGTATAGAGTAAAGACAAAGGATGTCTTATACATTCCGGATGCTGCCGTAACTTTATTATCTGTCTGCAGAATTGTCCACAAAGTTCATGCTGTTACCTTTTATAAAAATGGTGGACGTATCCTTAATAAAGAAGGAAGAATTGTTGCCTCAGCAAATTTGGAAAATTGTATATATAGACTGAATACCATTGATGAAGCAAAAAAGTGAGTTTTTTTTGTGCTAAAAATCCAGATTTTGTTTGGCACTGTCGGCTTGATCACCTTAACCGTCAGGGAATGCTGAAGCTTAAGTGGTATGTCAACAGGCATTGACAATGAATTTGTGGTTGATAGTTCTTGTAAATTATGTATCAAGGATAAACAGACTATACTACCCTTTAAGTAAAGTACAAGACATAGCAATGATGTCTTGGAGCTCATACATTCTGACCTATGTGGGCCAATGGAAACTCCCTCTATCGGCGGAAGCAAGTATTTCTTGACATTTGTTGACAATCATTTCCGAAAAATGTTTATGTATTTTTTGAAGGAAAAATCACAAGTGGCTGATGCCTTTTATGATTTCAAAGAGCTTGTAGAAAATCAAACTGGCAAGAAAATAAAAATAATTTGCTTCAATAATGGGAAAGAATATGATGGTAAAGAGTTTGAGAACAAACTTCATTCGGTTGAGATCATTCATCAACTAACAGTTCATACACCAGAACAAAATGGTGTCGCCAAACGGACTAACCGAACACTTGTTAAAAAGGTGAGAACTATGTTGTTCGATGCCAGCCTCCCAAAGCTTTTTTGGGCTGAGGCTGTGGCTTCGGCAGCTTACCTAGCCAACAGGTCTTCAACAAAAATAATTGGTGACAAAACTCCTCATGAAGTGTGGAGTGGTAAAATTTCTGATACATCCCATCTCAGGATTTTCGGGTGTGAAGCCATGACCCATGTCCCAAAAGTTCTTCAAAAGAAATGGGACCCTAAATCTCAAAAATTTACTTTTGTGGGTTATTGTAAAAATACCAAAGGCTATCGACTGACTAACCCCAAGAATGGTAAAATCACTATTAGTAGGGATGTAATTTTCTTAAAAACGCCATCAATAGAAAAACAGGATGAAGTCACTTTTAAGGACAAGCTCAGTTCATCTTCACCTGCTCTGGTAACTGCTGAAGAGTCTGACAAATAACATTTTGATGGTCAAGAACAAGAAAAGACTGACACAGAGTCAATATCTGAAGAAACATCATCAACTTCAGTACTTGTAGAATGCACCCTGAGACATAGTACACGCCCACCAAAACTAAAGAAATGGCCAGGCAATGTAACCTACTTAGCTGAGGAGGAAAAATCATTGGCTATACCTCATATGGAATCTGAGCCATTGAGAACCACTGAGGCACTTTATTGTGCTGAGTCTGAAAAATGGAAGGAAGCCATGAAGAAGGAAATGGACTCCCTCATTAAAAATAATACCTATGAATTTGTTGATCTCTCCAGAAAGAAAAGCTCTACAAACAAAATGGGTATTTAAAATAAAAAATGATGAAACCTCAAAGTTGCAAAAATTTAAAGCTCAACTTAAAGTAAAAGGCTGTGCTCACACAGCCGGTATAGGTTATCAGAAGACATACCCCCCTCTTGTAAAATATTAAACCTTAAGATAGATAACTCCTCTCCCTGGCAGTGAAAGAAAATTTAAAAATAGACCACATGAATGTCACAACCGCATATTTGTACGACAACCTGGAGGAAGAAATTTATGTGAAGCTACCTCCAGAAATGATTGATGAACAACAGGGAAAATTATGGCGATTGAAAAAGTATATTTTTGGTTTAAAACAGTCAGGAAAATGCTGGAATAAGACGCTTCGTAAAGTGCTAACAGATTTTGGTCTAAAACAATACAAAGCAGATCCTCATATTTATTTTCGCAGAGACAAGGATGGAGTTATCATCATTGCTGTCTATGTGGATGATTTTGTGATTTTTTTATAATAAGAAAAAGGCAGATCTAATAAAAAAGAAATTGTTCTCAAAATTTGATATGAAGGATCTCGGTTGGGCTAGTCATTGTCTTGGCATGAGAATTTAAAGAGATACTAAAAACTGAAGGCTGTGGATTGATCAGAAAGGTTATCTCGAGACAGTCCTGGAGAAATTTTAATTGCTGGACTCAAACCCAGTTTTGACCCTATTGGATCCGAGCTTGACATTTCTGGAAACGTCGACGAAGAAAGAATATTCTCAGCCTAAAGGAGAGGGAAGTACACCACAACCCCATATTCCATGTCAAGAGGCCATTGGAAGCTTACTGTACTCACCAGACCAGACATTTCCTTTAGTGTGAGCTTGTTGAGCAGATTAAACAAGAACTTTTCTGTTTTTCACCGGAATGCTCTTAAGCGTGTGTTGAGGTATATTAAAGATACCTTAAATTACAAGTTGGAGTTTAGTAAGAATGGAAATTGTAATCTTAAAGGATCTAGTGGTTCTGACTGGGGAAATAAGGTTAATGATCAGTATTCAATTTCTGGTTCATGCTTCAAATTACAAGGATGCTTAATCTCATGGTATAGCAAAAAACCATAGCTTTGTCATCTACTGAAGCAGAATACAGGACCCTTTCATTTACCATACAGGAAGCCTTATGGCTTCAGAAATTAATTAATGAGTTAGATTATAGAGTGGATAAGGAACTTGTAAAAAAATATTGTGATAATATGGTGATAATATTATTGAAAAAAATCCATAATAAGTCAAAAGTCTAAACACATTGATTTGAAGTACCATTTCATAAGGGAACACATTGCAGATGATAATGCTGTTGTTGAATAGTTACCATCAGATATTAAGCCTGTGTATGTACTTAGCAAACCTTTGCCTAAGGCGGCTCACATAAGGTGTGCATCGGATTTTGATCTTGTAAAAATTGAATTATGTTCTTATGTCAAAGTATTGTATAATGTATCAGCTTATAAAGCTATATGGTAGAGGATATCTATTCCAGGAGGAGTGTTGAGATATGAATAAATATCCATTGTGTATGTGTAGCAAACTTGTCTTTGGTCCCATAAATGCTAGTGAAGTGTCTACCCCTGATGTATATAGTCTATGTATCTGGATTGAAAATATGTGTGACTATTCGTTGTGTTTTGGGTGAAACAAACTCCTAGTGTGCACTTTACATCACACCTAATTTTCAAAGTTTTCCTTTTGGTTTCATTGCCATAATTTCATTTACTGAGATTTTAGAGCTAAGATTGATTCTCAATTATTCCAAGAACTTAGGAATTGAGTTTGACTCCCTAGCTTGAATTTGTTAATAAACAGTACTGGCACTAGGACAGGCAAATAAAACAAATTATGAATGCTCAAGGGATGGAAGTAATTTACTAAGGGCCAGTCTTATGACTACGGGCTAAGTATTGCTATCGGGAGGTTAAAGTTAGCCACCAGTTAAAGGTTATCAACCACTTTAATATTTTATGCGTATTATGAGCTGAATTTATCTGCCGGATAGCTATCTGTAGGATAAATATATTTTTATGTAGAAAATGCAAGGTTGGTACTGTTTTTACTGGCGCGCGCATGCGTATAAGCCCAGATGCTACCGCTACAAACTAGCGAGTGGCGAGAACACCCAACATTTGTTAAATAATGACGGCTGAACAAGTGCGAGAAAACAGATGGCGTGATGTGGGCGCAGAAGCCAAGTTGTCTTGCAAGTACTAATTTCGGGTGTCTGCCAAAATGTGGGCAATAATTTGGTTCAACGCTTAAAAAATTTTATTTATTGCACTCGCATTTAAATAATTTGTTCTTATATAACTATAACTCTACAAATAGCTTGTCATTTTTTGTAAAAGTGTGAATTTAAATGTTCTAAATTTATATATAGCTAGAACCTGGGCCTGTGCTTACTTAACACGCGAACCAAGATTTTAACCTAAAAACACATTTTGATAGGCGAAACCTCATTAAAAACAACGCGTCACTGTGGCAACAACCATTTTAACTTTCAGATTAAAGTTATCAGGTACTTAAACCTCCTGATAGAAATGTGATGGATAAATACATTTTATCTGGCAGATAAATGCTATCTTGCTGTCACAAGACGCACTTTTAACTTATCCACCAGATAGAAATATTTATATACCAGATTAATATTTATACAAGAGTCATAAGATCGGTCATAAGTAATCTTGAAATAGGCCTCTACATCTTTTCACATGATATACTCATGCTTTATAAAATTACACATGAACAACCAATCTCTTCATAATTGAGGCTTTACATTTATTCTAGATAAACAAAGTATATTGTTGGCGTATTTTATTATACTGAACAGGTATCCAAATAATCTTGGTTAAGTGTTGAATGAAAAATTGAGTTTATCAAGTACAAGATTGCTTAAGTTGAGAAATTTTTCTTAGGATCATAATTAATTCCCAGAGATGCCAAGGTTCAGGTTTTCAGTATTATCAATGGATTTTGAATGTAGATTACAGATATAGAGTTCATTGACCTTAAAAGGTAGCAAGCTTACCTTTCATGGTTCAAATAAGGTGAACCATATAAAATAAGGCGAACCATATAAAATAAGGCCATAGTGGAACTTGTCAAGGTAAGACTGTAAACTTTCATCATACAGTGTGTGCCTCCATTATCATATTTCTATAATCTTCTAATGATATAATTTGATAAGATCTAAAAATAGATATAGTAAAAATAGCATTATACTAACCTTGTTTAAGATGAGTAATTTTTTTCAAACTTTATCATTGGTCAATATATTTACTAAATGCATACATTAAAACAGGTTGGAGATGACATGTTATTGCAGTTTGAATCACACCCTTATATTTTTTATTGTTACTTCTTTCTCATACTTCTATCAGCTAGTAGCATATCCTTTTGATTTGAAGTTTCATGGATTTATTTGTTTTAAAAGTGTGTTTCTTTTGTGGTGGCTAGTCCTATGTGTAAATATCTTTTAAATTATTATTGTATGTTTTAATTAATGTTGTGTAAAACCCTTTCTAGGGCCTACCTGGAAGTTTAACAATTTTTTTGGTTTATACCATTATTTTCTTGAACTCAAATTGCCCACCAAGCAAAGTATTAAAGAGGAACGAATGCTATCAAATATATCATGATTACATCTAGAACTTGCCATGTTTTACTTTTAACATTGATTACTGATAATTTTTCTCGTAGGTTGGTCTCTCTGTTTTCATTATTTAAGCCAAATGTCTATGGAAAATGAATGGTAGGCTACATTATCTATTTTAGAGCTATAATTAACCATTATTATGGCAACTCATTAATTAGCATGCCCACCCCATGCTGAATCTTTTTGGGGCTAATAGTTAGACATATATTTCAGTATATTGACTTTTATTTTAAGGTGAATCATGCACGTGATAAATTCATCATGGGCCGAATATATTTCTCAACGGGTAAAAATAATAAAATGACCCCCTCCTAGTACCCCTTCCCTCACAAAATTACTAAAATATACCTGCATTGGCCACCAACGCGCCAGTTGAGCTTGGACCTTTGTGGAGGCCGGACTTATGTTTCTCTTGAGCTCAAATGACCACTGTGTATTTTAAATCTGTACTTGAGTCGTTTTTATACAAAACTACAAAGTTTTCCCCCCTAGTTTGGTAATTCCTAGAAAACATTCCTTATCTATCCAACTTAGTTGTTGAGGCAGGGACTGCTGGTTGCGGGGGGGAGGGGGGGGGGCAAATAAACTGTCAGAGAATCGTGAGCTTGTTTGCATATCATGTGGGAGACCTGGGTTCAAACCCCAGCGGTAAGTCATTTTTCACATATCATTCTGAATGCTACTACCGTAGAGATGATTCATTTAGCAAAGATTAAATAAATCAGCATTTTACTAGATGAACATATAATAATACAGTAGTCCTAACTATATTTGTTAACTGAAGAGTAGAAATAGACAATAGTAAAAACTGTCTTAATAAATGAGCTTTAGATTTACTTATTACCAGCACACAGAATAAACGTCAAGCTCATCTTGTATAGTTTGCTGGTAATGGGGAGGTTGAGGCTCGAATCCCGGCCGAGTGTACTAAGGGTGTTTATTCCTAAGTGGTTCCCCCCTCTCCGGAACATTGGGAATACCTAGACGTAGATGGGAGGATAACATCAGAATGGACCTGAAAGTGATAGGATGTAGTGAGGTGGACTGGATAGAACTAGCTCGCAATAGGGATAGTTGGCGTACTTTGAGTGGGTGAATAAATTTGGCTCAAAATAAATATATAATATCAATTACAGATTAATACTTTCCTATATCCATTGATTCAAATTAATAAATGTGTTTTTACTCGTATATTATACTGCATAGCTGGTGTATCCTTTCTTCGAACCGGGAATCTATAAAATAGGCCTAGCTTTGTTATTTTTTATCTCTATGTATAAATGCCAAAGCCCTCACTCACCCACTCACCCATCATTCACTCTTCTACTTCCTGAATAGCTAGAAGGCTGAAATTTGGCATAGTTGTACATCAGAGAGTACTTAAAATAACTAAGCAAATTTCAAAATGGGAATCCGGGAATTGAGGGGGCGGGACATTGGGGGAGTGGGGGGTCTATGAAGATAAAAAAAATCCTCTAAGGGAAGGTAGAAAATCTAATTTTGGCACGCAGGTAGGATTAATAATACAGATAATAAAACCAGTCTTAAATCATGATATTTTAAGTTCAATTCTAGGAAAATGAGGTAGGAGGGGTGTTTCAAACTTAAAAAAAAAACCCACACACTAATTTTAACTCTCCCACTTTCTGTATTGTAAGAAGGGTAAAATTTGGCATAGTTGTACATCAGAGAGTGCTTACAAAAACTACGAAAATTTCAAAATGGGAATCCAGAAAATTGGTGGTGGTGGGGGGGTTATATTTAAGAACAATCTCTAAGGGAATGGGGGTGTAAAAACTTTAAAAACTCTTCCTCACTAATCACTAAATCTCACACGTCATGAATAGCTAGAAGGCTGAAATTTTGCATAGTTGTACATCAGAGGATACTTAGAAAAATTATGTGAATTTCAAAATGAAAATCTGGAAATTAGGGGGGCATTGGCGGTCTATTTATATATAAAAAACTTTTAAGGGAAGGCAGAAAATTGAAATGGTGTGCGCAAGTAGTGGTTTACCACTCTGGATAATAAAACCATTCTTAACTTATGAAATTTCAAATTCAGGGTTGGTGAACTGGAAGTAGTTGTGTAAAAAGTTTAAAAACTGATAGAAACAACTACTTACAATGGTGATGAAAACTTAAACGGCACAAAGTTAAAAGGGACCACTCCCTCTAACCAAAAAGGTTTTATCATTTCAAATTTTTAAAAGAAACTCTGTGAAATGAGGGTTGGGGGATATATCTTATCTATATAAAAAAGCAAAAGCCCATATTCACCTACTCACTCATCACTAATTCTACTTTTCAAATAGATAGAAGACCAAAATATGGCATAGTTGTACACCATAGGTTACTTCAAAATACCACGTAAAAATAATTTGGAATTTCAAAATTGGGCATGAGAAAATGGTGGGATTATAATAGAAAAAAAGCTTCAATTGGGGTTTGTAATTGCAATTTGGCAAGAAGCTAAATGGACCACTCTAGAGAACCCAGTAATTTTGATAATTTTAAATTTATAAGGAGTGTTGGTAAAATGAGGGAAGGGGGTTAAACATTTCAAAACTAATATAAATAGCATGTATGTGGTAGAAAATAGAAATGTGGGAAGTAGGTCTAGGGCACAATACAACTAACTATGCTGTAGATATAAGAAATGTTAAAATAGAACTCCAGCCGTTCAAAAAATGGACATTTCAGCTAGCTTTATAAAATAAATGGTACGGCACACCGCACAGACTTTCTCTCTCTTTCTATAAACTCGTAAGATTTCTGAACGGAATAATGTACATTGTATCATCACCACTCCACATAAGAACACGCATAAAATAATATACAATGATATAGAATCAATGAGAAAAGAGGCGCATCTTTGTCCACCTAAGA